>CAUYSK010046860.1:0-10576 GCA_963575035.1 Avahi laniger
TGTCCAATTAATTTCTTTCTAATTTTGGTAGAGACGGGGTCTCGCTCTTGCTCAGGCTGGTCTCGAACTCCTGAGCTCAGAACGATCCGCCCACCTCGGCCTCCCAGAGTGCTAGGATTACAGGCGTGAGCCACCACGCCCGGCCTTAATAACTGCTCTTAACAGTAATACCTTTGCTATTGTACATTTAGCAAGACCTATTCTTCTAGATGAGAAGGAAAAGGTTTTGTTACATCTTTTTGCTTTTTAAAAGTCTGTGCCTCATACTGGTGTAATTTTTCCATTACTAGTATTTCTAAAAACAGATGACCTAAGTGTTTCCTCCAGGTCTCTGTGAAGGTCCTCACCCAAACCTGCCCTCTTTGCTCTTGATTTCCATCCTTTCCCATCTCCTCAGGGACCTCCTGTCCAGCCCCATCTCCTTAAAACCACATGGACCTACCACCCTGATGCACCTGCAATTTCCTCAAACAACCCAGCCCTCTTAGGTCTCTGTGCCTTTATACATGATATGCTCTCTGCACGGAACTCCTTCTGGAGTCGGGGTAGCAATGGACAGGGATGGCTACATTTCGGAGGCAGTACTAAATGGACTTGTTAATAAATTGCATATGGAAAGAAGTAGGAAAGAAGGAAAGAGCCAAGAATGCCTACTAAATTTCTGACATTAGTAACTTTTCAGATGATACTGCCATTGTCTGTGTTTGGGAAGACTAGGGGTAGGTCTTACCAAGTTCAATATGGTAAGATTGAGGTGTCTGTGAGACATCAAGTAGCGATACCAAGTATAGACATATTAGCCTGAAATGAGATAATATGTATCTGGAACATGGAGGAAAGATTTGTGCTAGAAGTATAAGTCTGGGAGTTATCAGCACATAAGTCATATTTAAAACCATGGAAATGAACACCATCACCTCGGGAGGACAGGTTGCCCATGAGTGCTCGACAAGTTTTATGGGAGTGAAAAGTTATTCCAAAATTTATTTAACAAATCCCCCCCTTTTAAACATGAAAGTATTCCCAATGCTGTGTGTATCTCATGAGTGATTTTTATATCCTCCACAAATATTTATAACAATTTTTTTTAAAAAAATAAACCTGCTTTTTAAAAAAGAAGCCTGCTAGAATAGACTCTGATGCCCAAAGTCAAGTGGAAAAAAGTGACTTGTACAGTAAAAGAGAGGAGAGGAGGAGGACCAGGACCAAATGCTGTGTGGAGAAGAGTCACAGAGACGTGGATCTCGGCTCTTCACTGTGAAGACAGAAATGTCTAACGGGAATTCATCCAGCTGTGTAGTGAGCGTTTTTCAATTTTTTTTAAAGCCTGTCTTCCACCTCCCCTACACAATCTTTAGTAAATTCAACATTGCTGACTAAATGGTTTTCGCGCAGTAAGCTCTCTGTGGTGAAGGTAACTAAGTGCCAAGTCTTGACTCAGGTTGGCTGATGACAAGAAAAGAGACTGCACAGCCAGTATCTGGGCTGCATTTGTTTTTTAAAATAGCAAAGCAATGAACATTTTTTAGAGCTACATCTTTGCACATATCTAGGATTATTTCTGTGGCGTAAATGTCCAGATACTGGATTAAAAGGAAAGGACCATTATTAAGGTTTTTTTACCTGTGTTGCCAAACTGCTCTCCAGAAAAGTTGAACCAGTGTATCACCAGCAGATTATTTGGATATTCATTTCCTCATACCTACATTTTAATCTTTATCAAATTAATGGGAAAAATGGTAGCTCCTTGTTTTGACAAGGCTTTATCACCACCCGCTAAATTTCTCAACATTGCCCTGAATGGTCTCCTTGTCGCTCATCTTTCACCACGTCAATTCATTCTGTTTGCCACTGCCAGATTAATCTTCCTACAGTAGGGCTCCTAAGACACTATTTCTCTGTTTAAAAATCTTCCCTGACTCCCCACCACCTACTGACTCAAGTACAAACTCTTTAGTCTGTCATTTAAGACACTTGGCAATACGACCTCATCCCATATTTCTAATCTTGTTTTAGCCTCCACTTTCTCGCACATACCCTATGATCCAGTCAAAATCATACAGTCATTGTTTTCCAAAACGTGACCCATAGTTTCTCATCTCCATGTCATAATCATCCAGTGATGAAAATTCACATCATGAGTGCAGTAAATCTCCCTCCCCTGCCCATGGCAGATATTGCTAATTAATCATCACACTCTTTCCCACTGAGCTGGGATACAATGTCTCACACAGTGCTGCAAACGGCCCCTGCCAATTAACTGGAATTGGCCCTTGAGGTGAAACTGACTTGCCAATCCTAATAGTCCTTTCACCTACTTGGCCTTTACCCCAGCTCTTCTTCTTGAATTTGTTCCCATGAATTGATGTTCACTTCAAATGCTCCCCTCTCTGGAAAGCCTTTCCTGATTCCACTCACCACGTGCAATTCTCTAAGCACATTACAATCACTCTTACGTTTCTTACTTCATTTTGCCTTGTTTTTTTTTTTTTTTTTACATGAGTGCTGCCCTCTGCCCTTTTGGGACTGACTATAAAAGTCTTAAGGCAACAAGAATAGTAAAGAGTTCAGATTCTGGAGCCAGACTGAGTTAGTTCAAATCCTGGACCTGTTCCAAATAGCTATATGGCCTGGAGCAAGTTGTTTAACATCTTTGAGCGTTAGTACCCTCCTCTATAAAATGGGCATAATAATTGGACCTACTGAAGAAAGCTGTGAGGATTCAATGGGAAAATGTAAGTCAAGTACTTAGCCAAGTGCCACACACATATTAAGAATTCAAGAACGTTATTAAATATATACCTCTCAAAAACTTGTACATAGAGTTACCATATTACCTAGCAATTCCGCTTCTGGGTATATACATATCCAAGAAACTTGGAAATGTACATTCACACGAGAATTTGTACATAAATGTTCATAGCAACATTATTCATAATAGACAAAAAGTGAAAACAGCCCAAATGTCCATCAACTGATGAAGGTTAAACAAAATGTGGCATATCCACACAATAGATTATTATTTAGCCATAAAAAGGGGTAAAGTACTGACACACGCTACAGCATGGATGAACCTTGAAAACATTATACTAAGAGAAAGAAGCCAGTCACAAAAGACCACATATTCTATGATTCCATTTTTACAAAATGTCCAAAATAGGCAACTCCATAGAGATAGAAAGTAGATTTGTGGTTGCCAGGGGATAGAGGGAGAGGGAATAGGCAGTGACTGGTTAATGGGTACAAGGCTTCCTTGTGGGGGTAATGAAAACGTTCTAGAATTACATAGTGGTGATGGTTGGAAAACATTGTAAATATTCTAAAAGCCCCTAAATTGTACCCTTTGAGATGGTTAAAATGGTATATTTTATGTTATGTAAATTTTATCTCAATTTAAAAAATGGTTTTTATATTACCATTCATCTTTATGTCCCCTAGAGGATTTAAAAAGATATCACTAAGAAGGTGATTTTTTAAAAAGGGAAAGATATTTAATGTGGTCTTAAATGCAAAGGGAAATGATTTGAGTAATCTCCATAAATTATAGTTAGTACAATTTGCATGCAGGACAAACCATAGATAAAACAGTAATTTATTTTACCATAGAAATTCCAAGAATAGCCCAGGCCCAACTAAAAACAGTTCCAAAAATCTTGGGATTACACTTGGCTGAAATGCAATTTGGCAAAAAACACTAATGGTGAACTACAACTAACCAATTAGTACATGAAAAAATCCTAATTAAAATAAAACGCTATTTTTAAACCATGTTCTTAAAATGTTAATATCCACTGTTGACAAAGGGAAATACTCATCATTTTCCATTTTGTGAAGGTGGACATATACCTTTATAATCCTTTCTGGAGGTTAATTTGACAACATTTATAATACATACCTATATTTATCCTGGCAAAATGATTGAAGTGATGTATTCTAAGTGGTGAACTTGGAGGTAAAGTTTGGCATTTTACTCTTTTTCCCTTATCTCCTAATTTTTCTACAATAAACATAAGTATTGCTTTTTTAATAGAAAATAATAAAAGTAACATTTAACTTTTTGACAGTTCATTTGGGAGTGGAGAGTGGAGCCAGTTGTTCAAGTTAACTTGTTATTAGTTTTTTTTAATTTTAAGAATAAACTAGAACTTTTTTGATATGCCTAGAATAAATACATAATTAGAGAATGACTCATGAGATATTATTTTTACAAATCAGCAATGCAAAAGTGCAATATTACGTTCCTGAAAATAGGTGAGGCAACAATCTATTGTAATTTTATGAACAGAATCTCCACGCTTACTGAAGCGAATTGCTAAATTGCCTTCTAAAATAGTTATTCTAGTAGTGAATGGAGAGTGCCCTTTTTCCACACCCTGCCCTGCACTGAATGTATCATTGTTTTTTCTCTTTGCCAATCTAACTAGCAAAATATAGAATCTCATTTTAATTTTTGTCTATGATTGCTAGTGAAACTGAACATTTTCTAAGGTTTTACTTATTGGCTATTTGTATTTCTTCTTTTGTGAGTTGTCTGTTTCCATGTTATATCTGTTTTTAAATTATCTTTTTTCTTGTTTATTTGTTATAACACTTTAAGGGTAAGGATCTTAACCCTTTATCTGTCATATATATTGCAAATATTTCCCCCAGTTTGCCATTTGCTTTAATGGTGTTTTATGATGTCTAAAAATGTTTAATTTTTTTTTTTTTGAGACAGAGTCTCACTCTGTTGCCCAGGCTAGAGTGAGTGCCGTGGCATCAGCCTAGCTCACAGCAACCTCAGACTCCTGCGCTCAAGCGATCCTCCTGCCTCAGCCTCCCGAGTAGCTGGGACTACAGGCATGCGCCACCATGCCCGGCTAATTTTTTCTATATATTTCTAGCTGTCCAATTAATTTCTTTCTATTTTTAGTAGAGACGGAGTCTCGCTCTTGCTCAGGCTGGTTTCGAACTCTTGAGCTCAGGAGGCCCGCCTCGGCCTCTCAGAGAGCTAGGATTATAGGCGTGAGCCACCACGCCCGGCCAGTACTCATTTTAAAATTTCCCAAATTTTGACTCCTAAATGGGTCAGACAGTAGATAAGATCATTCAAAAAATTTAAAAATGCCTTTTTGCAGTTACTTTAGTCACTTTAACTCATCACTTTAAATCTTATAATGTTGTTTGCCCCTTAACTCTATTTTAAAATTTGTATATTGCTCTATTGCCCTTCTTTAGTCAAAAAATAGAACTCTTTCCCTACCTTCTTCATCTCTCACTTTTTTATTTATTTTATTATTTTTCTGCTAAGCTTTATTGCATTGAGTAAGAAAACCCTAAAACCATGATGTTTTCTTTATACAATGAACTGTGACTGAAATTGGAAGACAGCTCAGGATAACGGAAAATGCACTGGATTTGAAGCTAAATAATCTGATTTGAATTCTTGGTTCTACCATTTAATAATTAGATGATTAATGGAAATTTACTGAAATTTGATTAAGCATACAATGGGGATAGTAATTACTAATCTGTCTATTTCAGAGGATTATTATATGGCTCAATTTAGGTGGCAGATTAAAAACCATTTTGCATTTAAGTCTACGTAAAGAATTATCTGTGGTTGTTATCTTTGGTAACTGATGTGATTAATGCCAACTATATATATATATATTTTTTTTAAGTACTTCAAGGTATACATTTCATTCTGAATCATTCAATTTTGAAAATTGGAATGTAAAGGAGAAAGATCTGATGTGGGATAATTTCTCATAAAGCTAAATGCTTATCTCTTAAATGTTTTTGGAATATATCATTATAGAATCTTACGTAAAATTGCTTCATACTGCCATCTACTAATAATTATGTCTGAGTACAGCAAACTTGGAGAAAATTATCCAAGCCTAAATTATTAGCAGCCCCATAAAAGCAGTATATTTGGTGACAAATCACACTCAGGGAAATAAAAAGAGCTCAACGGAGAAATACGATTTTTCATTAGAATAGAGGCACATAGGAAACAGAGCCAAGTGCCAGAACTAAACATATCATTGCCTTCAGAGCCATAACTAACCTATGAAGTTTGATTACTATATTTTAGGGACTAGATTCCTACTACATAAATGAAAGTCCCATTTATCAGATGAAATACATCAATTATAGAAATTTAAGTGAGTTATCTGTTCCAGGGCTTCATTTTAAAGTTAAAAATTGTCTTTATGTGCAAATATACTCATTTTTGGTATCTTATCTTTGCACATTTTTCCCCCTCCTCTGCCATTCCCTGTTGAATGTGAAAATTGTCTGAGTTTTTTTTATAACTTACAACTTTGAGAGATAAAGACCGCCTTTAACCATTCATTACTCTTTCAGCAAACCATTACTGAAGGTTTCTGTGGGAAAAGCATTCTATTAGGCATTGGGAATACAGAGAGAAATGAAGTCAGATACCTACTTCCAAGCAGCTTACAGATTAGAGGGACATACAAGACGTGTACAGTGTGCCCTAAGAGAGTATAAACATCCTTCTAAATAGAGGTCCAAGCAATGTGTTATAGAAACACAGTGAAAAGGGTGTTTATTTCTGTTTAAATAGATTAGAGAAGACATCAGGGCAGACACAGAATTTTCTAAGACTCTGTCTGGATGCAAAAAAAATATAATAAACCAGGAACTTGTGTGAGGGGCTTTTTTCCCACTTTCCTTGGATTTTATGGTTCATCAATCTCTGAGGACATTTACTAAACTCACAGGGGTAGTAAGAAGGATGAAATGTTACATTTACTATTTCTGCACAGAAAAAATAAACACAACAGCAACAAACACACTGAAGACAATATAGATATTGGCATAGGTACTTTATTAATTAAGAAGTGTGTTTTTTGTCTTGTTTGATATGATGCGTGAATATAGCAGATTGGCACATGTGTTTTTTTATGGCTTCCTTGATCTCTTTGTTCCTTAGACTGTAGATAATTGGGTTGAAGAATGGTGACAGCACTGCAAACATTAGGCTGATGGCTGTGTCCCAGAAAAAGGAGTACTTGGCAGAGAAGCGCAGGTACATCAGCGCTACGCTTCCAAAAAAGATTAAGAAAATAGCAAGGTGGGAAGCACAGGTAGAAAAAGCCTTTCGGCGTCCTTCAGCAGAGTGGATTCTTAGGATTACTGCAATGATCTGGACGTAAGCCAAAGCCACAAGCATTACGGCTGTGATGATCTCCACAGCATGTACGATGTCCACAATCTTGATTAATATAATTGTGCCAGTGTCCATACATGCCAGATTCAGGATGGGATCAAAGTCACAGAAGATGTTCTGGATTTGGTTTGGACCACAAAATGGCAGTGTGGCTATCCAAGCAATCTCAGGGAGTGGCGTGAAAAAGCCACAGAAGCAACAGCCTAGAGTCAGCTGAGTGTAGAGCTGAGGTGTCATGATTGTGGCGTAGCGGAGGGGGTTACAGATGGCCAAGTATCTGTCCATAGCCATGGTGGTGAGCAAGCAAACCTCAGTGATGCCAAAGGAGTGAAAGAAATACATCTGCAAGAGGCAGCCAGCCAGGGAGATGGTCTTCTTCTCACTGACTAGGTTGGAGAGCATCTTGGGGATGGTGGTCGTGGTATACCAGATCTCCAGGAAGGAGAGGACACTGATGAAGAAATACATGGGGGTGTGCAGGTGGGAGTCCAGTTTGACAGCAAAGAAAACCATAAGATTCCCAACAATGATGAATAGATAAATGAGGAGCAAGAGAATAAAAAACAAGAGCCCACCTTCCCGCAAGTGAGGAAAGCCAGTGAATACAAATTCAATCACTATTGTCTGATTCTTATTTGTCATCTTTGCAGCTGTGTGATGAAAAAAAGAAGGAATGAGGCTCCTGGACATGTAGTTTAGAAAACTAATTAGATATCCAATGCTTTCATTATATTGGTGAGCACTTACTGTTTTCCGTGTGTTGTGTAATATGCTGAAATGAGAAGGATAAAAAAGCCAATGTTTCAAATATATAAATTGCTGTATCTCTTCTAGCCAACCATACCATGAGATTCAGCTTACATGGTCAATTGCCTCCAGTACCCAAGAACACACTTTTATAATTAGCATAATTTCCCCCTTACATTTCTTTTCTGTTTAGAAAGAATTTATACCCTTCACCTTTGTCCCCCTGTATCAGTCCCTCTTCTGCTCAGAAAAAGAATATCAGTGCTCAGCTCAAATATTACCTCCCCTGTAATAGAATGAATGCTTGTACCTCCTCAGAATTCGTATACTAAAATCCTAACAACCGACGTGACTGTATTTGGAGATGAATCCTGAGAGTAGTGATAACAATTAAATGAGGTCTTAAGAGTAGGGGTCTGAGTCCAGTAAGGCTGGCACCCTTTAAGAAGAGGAAAGACAGAAGAGTTCTCTTTCTCTCCAACATGTCTACCTGAAGAGGAATAATGAATCCCTACAAACTATTCTAATAAGATTAACATTTTCTCTCCTTAGTATACTTCATGGCAACGGTTTGTACTTTCTATACCATGGCTAATATTACATAGCGTGTCTACTTCCCCAAATATTTTGTATACTGTTTTTTACCTGAAGTTTTCACTAGTAAGTACTCAGTAAATGTGGGTGAAGGTAAACCCAGCCTGCTCAGCCACATCATACTTATTCTCCACTTTCAGTAAAATTTGCCTTCACCCACATTTGCTGCCTCCATGCCCCAAGCCATCAGCCCTCGCCTGAGTGCTTGCAATAGCCTCCAACTTGCCTGCTTCTTCCCTGGGACCATTGCAGTGAGATAGATCCTATTAAAAGGTGAATTAGATAAGGTCCCTTCTCTGATGAAAACTCCCCAATCGCTTCATACTTTACTCCAAGTGAAAGGCAAAAGCCTTTACAATGGCCTTTTATAGCAGTCCTGGTGTAATCTGGGCCGCAGTGATTTTTCTGACATCATCTTCTGCCTCCCACATCAGGCATTCTACCTGCATGCCACACAGACTGCTCCTACAACAGAGCCTGCAAACATCCATTCCCTCCACCTAGAATATTCTTCCCTGAACTATCCGCATGTCCAGAACTTTTTACACATACTTCTTTTAGTCATTGCTCACATATCACCTCTTGAAAGAGGCCATTTTTAATTATTTAAAATTAAATACACTCCAACCTCAACGCTCCTATTTCCTAGCCATACCTTATTATTTTTTCATAGCATATATTACTATTGAATATATAATCATATTTTATTGAGGTTATTCTCTATCATCCAGTCATATGCAGACTTCATGAAGACAGGATTATTTTTGTAAATGTATATATAAAATGCCTAGAACAGTAACTGGGACAGAGAGGTCATGTAACAATTAATTGATTGATTCTAATTTAGGAATATATGACATGCCTTTTCTACTTCTCTCCGGTTGCTCATGTCTTTGGAGCAATTTTCCTATAATGTCCAAGACAGAATTAGTTCAAAGTCCCTATGGCTGATGGGGAAGTTGTAAGTAGGAAATCGTACTCTCATAGCGTAGAAGAAATGTGGTGAGAGTGTTAGTGGAATTACACTATGAGTATGTGAAAATGTGTAGGCTAGAGTTGTGATGGAGTTTGGAATTAAGACTAATATATCTTATAAATATATGATTTCCTAGCTGCAAAATGACAAACATTTTATAGCTTTCAGCCTGCAATTAAGGGTTAGAATGTCCATATATATTTACTTCTAGATAAGTGAACTTAAAATGTAAAAATCATTTTCTCTCCCCCAGGAACTCAGACCCTGTGTTTAAATCGCCAGACCTCTGAAAATCTGTCATTTCAAGTTCTGAAAAGCTAAACATGAGCAACAATGTGTTAAAAATGAAGAGGCGACTCTTAGCATCATTTCCCTTTCATGCCCTTCATAGATGCCACCACACAGATCATCAAAATAATCAGAAATCATGAATTAATTCGACAGCCATTTATGGAAATCATTATTGTGTAGAGTCGCTGCTAGACATGGGGAACCAAGCAGATATTAATCAATGACCAGTGTGCTTCAAATTGGGTGCATTGATTATAATTTTGGGTAGAAAGCAGTCAGAGTCACAAGAGAGGCACAGATAATGCACAGTGAGATTTCAGAGAAGTTACTGCTCATTGTCGCTGGAGTCATGATGCTGGGATTCAAGTTCTGGCTCCACTACTCTTTGGGAAAGTTACTTATCTTTCCTTAGTCTCAGTGTTTTCAACTGCAAACAAGAAATGATGAGACCACTTATCTCATTATGTTGTAAGCATTAAATAAAGTAATTGATGTAAAATCATGTTCTTGACATACAGAGACAATCAATGTTAGATATAATCACAGCCATTATTTAGTCTCCTTTCCTAAAGGGGTGAATGAGACTGAAACTGTGTCTTTGAGAGAGAACTCAGGAAGATCATGATCGGTAATGCTGGAACAGTACCGCTGAGTGACGCGGCTGTGACAAAGAGACGTAATTTGGCATCTGGACTTGTTTTGGTTACTTGTTCTGTCAGTGGCCAACCTTCTGACCTTAGACAAGTCTGTTTCTCAATTTTTAAAATCTGTACAATGGGCACAATAAT
>CAUYSK010046866.1:0-47331 GCA_963575035.1 Avahi laniger
GGGGAGGCGCAGGAGGTGAGGGGCGAGCGGCACTCAGGCGAGTGAAGCTTCGTCTGTCTTTGTAGCCGCTCTCCGTCACTCACATCACCATCTGAGCTGCGCATCCCCACCCCCATCCCCGGCTGTGGAAAAATTGTCTCCGGTGAAACTGGTCCCTGGTGCCAAAAAGGTTGAGGACCACTACCTTAGAAGATTTTAAATATTTGATGAGATCATGGTGGTGTTAGCTATTTTCTAGATTTCTGAAAGATATGATTATTACCTTGAATATATGAAAAAGCGAGTATTATAATTGCCTTTATGAAAAGAAAAAACACTCTGAAAATATGAGCACATTGGGATTGGTGTCAAGGTAATTGTAACCTGGTCCTTGAACTGCCTTTGTTTAATCTGGGGCCAGTGATTTAATCCCTATGAGCCACAGTTTTCTAATATGTAACTTGAAACAATCTAACCTCTTTAGGATTACAGTAAAATTGCTAGACTAATTGTGTACAGAAACAGTGGTTTGTATAATCCTTGAGGATAAAAATAGTGTCCAGTTTATCTGTGTGTCTGTACTGGCACTGTTTTAGCACATAAGAAGTGTCACTAAATAATGAATGAATTTCTGGTGAAATAGAATATGATATCCTTTTAGAAAACATTTTCGCACTTTGGATAAAAAGCCATGAATGTATTTATTCTAGTTGATCCCGTATTAACATTTGAGATTATTTGTGGATATTCCAAGGGAAAGAAGCAGCAAGTTAGGATAGGGTCACAGAAGCCTTATTTCAACCTTTGGAAATAGTCTCAGTACCTAACTACAGTGAGGTAGTTATTTGGTAAAGTATGGTAGACTCACTTGCTGTAGTTTTCCTGCTATTAAAAGACAAGCAACAAAAACCATATTGCACCATGAAAGTCTATAGTAGGAACTAACAGAAACATAAAATATAAAACATAGCTATGGCTTTACCAAAAGTATGGAAAAATTAAATGTACACTTAGTAAAGAATTAGAAAGGAACATACATAGAAAATTGAAAAGTTTGATATATCAGTGATAGAATTATGGAATTTTTTTCTTTCAGTTGATTTTCAGGCGAGATGGGAAAAGAGGCTGGAAAAGAATGAAGGCTAGCTATTTAAGGATTTTGAATGGGGAAAAAAAAAAACCTTTGGATTTCATTCTGTAGATTTGTTTTTATAGATCTGGGATTAAATCTGGCTTTTAGAAAGATAATTTGTAGTGGGAGAGTATAGTAAGACAAAGATGGATTAGAATATTATTGCAGTAATCAGGTGACAGATGTGTATTAACCTTTTTATTTTCTGTATTCTGATGTTGTGACATCTGGAGCCTTCCTTACCCTGGAAGGACTGTCCCTCCCAAGGTTAGCCAATTCTAGACATAACCACTTGCCCACGAATGCACTCTACAAATACAAACCAGCCAATCTAGAGCCCACACCTCAACCATCTCCTTTATTGGGCTTTCACACACTGGGCCATTGTCCACCAGCCCTAATCATCCTAGGACCAGGTGCCAGACAGCCCCCATGCCCCAGAGCCACTGAAATTCTTTAAACTAGCCAACCCAACTCTGTTCACCCTGTTTCACCCGCCTCTTCCCGCGGTTAACAAAGGCTCTTGCCCGCTGTCTCCCCTGTTTCTCTGCTTCCTGACCAACCTCTGTGCTTCTCTGCGTGGCCCTGTGCGGTGTGGCATGCCTCCTCTCAGGAACTGTGAATAACAAATTATATTTTCTTCTTTCTTTTCTTTTTTTCTTTTTTCTTTTTTTGATACAGGGTCTTGCTCTGTCACCCTGGCTAGAGGGCAGTGGCATCATCAGAGCTCACTGTAACCTCAAACTCCTGGGCTCAGGCAATCCTCCTGCCTCACCCTTCTGAGTAGCTGGGGCTACAGGCACATGCCACTATGCCCAGCTAATTTTTCTATTTTTTGTAGAGACGGGGTCTCGCTCTTGCTCAGGCTGGCAAACTGTATTTTCAATGGCAGTCATCTTCTGATCTGCTGGGCTTACTATACCTCAGATTTTCCATTAGTACACTATATTTTAAAACTAAATATTATGGGCCTAAATGAAAGCAGTGAAAATGGTTGTAAAGAGGAAGATTGAGCGATGTTTAGGAGTCAGAATTATAAGTTTTTGATGATGATAGGATGTATAAAATATAAGGAAATGGAAGGAGCAGGTGATTACTGACTGGTTTCCAGCTTGACAATATTAACTATGAGAAAGAATAGACTAGGAAGAAGAGGTTTCGAGGGGAAAAGATAATGAATTTGGTTTGTAGAGTTCAAGTGCCTGGAAGACATCCATGTAGAAATGTCTAGTGAGCAGTTATGAAGACGTGGCCCAAACAGTGGTTTTGAAATGTGTAGGACCACGACACACAGTAGCAAATGCATTCGACATCTGATTCTACACAAAGATATGATTTCATATTTCACGAACAGTACCCTTTTCTTTGTGTGATGTATTCTGATGGCTTCTGTCTGTGCCATTCATTTTGTTTCATTTTTTATGTGTGTTGTAAACCACTAAATTGAATTCATGAACTACTAAAAGATCATAACCCACTCTTTGGAAAACACTGGTCTGGAGCATTTTAAAAACTCAGATTTGAAGATATTTAGAAGTCATAAATATACTGATGTTAGTTGAAGATATGGGACATTTTCTAAGGGCCAAGATGGAGAGCAAGAAAACTTCCCAGATTATAGCTCTGTAGAATACCGAACACTTAAACACGTTAAAGCTAATAGAAGGAGAAGAGGCAGCAAAAGAGAGAATGGTCAACCTTAGCAGTAGAGTTAGTAAAATAATGTTGAGAAACTAAGAAAGGAGAACATTTCCAGGAAGGGATAACCAGCAGTGGCATATGCCAGCAACACAAAATAACATGAAGAATAACAAGACTGAATTTGTCATTTAAGAGATCACTGGTGGTGAGAAAGCAATTTCAGTAGTGTTCTGAGGAGAGTAGATTGTACTGGGTGGAAAAAATGAGTGGAAGGTGAGGAAAGTGAGTCAAACATGTTAAACTTATTTTTCAGAGAGTTTAGTCTTAAAGGGAAAATATATAGATGTGAATGACAGTTACTAAGAGAGCCAGAGAAGGAATCCAAGTGAAATCTTTGGAACAGGATGGTTTGTCAGGGATGCATGTTAGAAATTGAATAAATGTTTGCTGGATTTTTTTTGAAAAAGAAATTTAGAGAATTTGAGAGGAAATAGATGAGAGGGATCAACAGGTGGGAAAATAATAGGAACAATTAAAATAAGATTACAACCATTTCCATCATTTAACTAGAAATGGACAACCTGGAAACTAATACCAAGAATCATATAATAACTATGGCCATACATTAAGAAAGATGAAAAAGTAGTGTGGTTAAATTAATATGTATATTTATATGTACATATATAAGCATTTATATATTTTATTATTAATGTATATAAGATTTCTTCAATATAAATTAGTTTGGAGAGACGTAATGAATATAAACCTTGTTAAGCATAGCAATGAGGTTTAATGGAGAGGGAGTAGATTTTCTGAAATACATATTTTGGATGATTTAGAATCAGTCATCTAGGAGAAATGGAATAAATTACTACTGCAAGTTATTTACAATTCTATGAGTTTGTCATATTCATATCTGTGTTACAGTAAAAGTCTAATTCTAATACTGGTTTAAAAGGTTTAAGTAGAACTCGCTACATAAACTTCTCCACGTTTTAAACAAAAACATTTTGTGATTCCATCCACAGCTCTAAGATGCAATTCTATAATGACCACACTTGCACTCTGCATTAATCTCCAATTTAAATTCATACTGTGGTTATACTAGAGCGAAAAGTTTATTGTTGACTTAAGGAGAAAAATATGTCAGTGCAAAAGTCTTAACATGATGTTATTCATTTTACCACAAATTTAAATACACCCTTGGTCAGCTGTGATCCTAGGCATAGAGTTGACTAAAAATCTCCACCTGATTTTCTGTGGGAGAATGCAATAGTGTTGTAAGGTGAGCTGGCAGAAATGGTGCTGGAGTGTGAATCAAGAACTATTAATTCTATAAAACCTCAAGTAAGTCACTCTCATCTTTAAATTGAACCGAAAATAACTACTTCCTATCTTACAGGCTCGCGATTATTACTCAATGAGATGAGAGTGGAAATACTTTATAAAGTTAAAAAAATTATAAATATATGTCAGTAGTATTATGATTGTCATGATTAGATATTCAAAGCACTGCTTTCAGATCTGCTTAAAACACCAAGCTCCAGGATGCTTTGGTTCATCCCCTGCCTAAATCCCGGCGTTACTATTACAAGCCTTTTATTAGTTCCCTACCTCACAGCCAAGTGGACTTTTTATTGGGATTCTTTTTCAAAGTTATTATGAACTTTTGTAGAGGTGGCTGTCCTTTTTCTATTATGTATTCCTGATAGAAAAGGTTTGCAGGACCCTTTGAGCGTGACTTCATTAAGTCTGTGATGTGTAAGCAGGTGAAAAATGTTATGCAAGATTAATGTATAGCGCAGGGAAAAACGTGTGAAGCAAGTAGTTCATGTTTTCTCTGGATTCATCCTCTTTGGAATGAGAGGAATGAGTGGATTTTATATAAGAAAAAAATATAATTTTAAGGGAGGTAATTCCTATTGCATTTTATAATAGGCAGATAACTGATTCTTAGGTTTTTAAAAGAAAAAAGATAAAGGAATAAAAACTCTGCATTTTAAAAGAACTTTTTCATCACTTCTAATATGCAGCCAGAAGCAAAAATATGTCCAAACCCAGCCAAGAATAATGTAAAAAACATGAGTTGGACAAGCTTTTGGGAACTGCCAAAACCGTAATTTAAAAGCAGGGGAAAGGCTTCCAACGTGTCATGATTGTTTTGAAATCTGAGAGCTTCACGGTAGCACTGGAATTCTATGGACTCTTCTTCCTCTTTTCAGTAGTTTATTATTCTATTTAAAAAAACAAAGTCCATCATAACATAACAGACTGATAGCATAATGCAGGTCTAGGAGAAGAGATTAAAGTTGAGCCAGTTTTTACACTTTATTTGCATAACTAAACTTAACATGTGTCTTCAGTCATTTCAAAGTATGTGCTGCAAATATTCCTAGTACACTGAAAATGTGAAATCCTATCAGTGCACATAGGACAAATTCAGAAGCATATAATTCATGAGAAAAAAACGTGTTAATCTACATAGAAAGAAATACAAGTGGTCCCCTACGTGTCCAGAGTAGTGACCTGCCTCTGCTGGGTTCACCCACACTTGATGAAGATGCCCCAGATCTCTTTTTCTTGATCTTTTCCCTTCCCTTTTCTTTTTCTTGTTCTTTTAAATTCTTAAGCCTTGGAAGCCTTCAATTCATATGCATAGACTTTGGTTAAAAAAAAAAGGACGGGGTCTGGTGCCTGGTGCCTCATAGCAACAAAAGTCTTTGGAAATTTTGAGTCAGGTACACCCTGAAAACACTCGAATCATCAGGAATCACAAGCCAGTACACTAGAGGGTGACTGTGTCGTGCACAATTCCAAGATGACTCCCAAGATTCCTACCGCTTGGTGTACCGATTCTGTGCTGACCCATGAATATGAGTGGAATCTGTGAAGATGATGGAATATCACTCCTATGATTATCTTACATTATGTGGTAAGGGAGTTTTGTAAGTGTAGTTAAGGCCCCTAATCAGTTGATTATGCAGTAATCTAATGGGAGATTATCTTGGGTGGGTCTGACCTCACTGGGAGAACCCTTATAAGAGACAAGAAGCAGAAGCAGATGCTCTCTAGTTAGCATCAAGGAATAAAGCAAACTGCACGTTATGAAACTGCCTGTGGAGAGATGTGGCCTCTAGGACCTGAGGGCCTCATTCCTGTAGCTGCAAGGAACTGAATTCTGCTGATGGACCTGGATGGGTTAGTTAGAAGGGGACCCCCAAGGTCCAGATTGGAACCACAGCTCAGCTGACACCTTGATTTCAGTCTGGCAAGATCTTGACTAGAGGACCCAGCTAATTCATGCCTGGACCATCCTGACATCCTGACCCCTAGAAATTGTGAGATAATAATGAATTTGTTGTTTCGGCAGCTAAGATTAAATGGTAATTTGTTACTTAACAATAGAAAACTAATATAATGACGCAAAGCAGAAAATCAAAGGCTGCATGAGAACTATTCTGAAAAACAGCTAATGATAGCTACCATTTGTTTAGCACCTGCTGGGTACTAATGCATTATACCAGGAGTTTTTTCTAATTCTTACTGCAAGTTTTATGAGAAAACTAAGACTCAGTAAAATTTTGAAACTTACCCAAGTTTCTTCTCAGTCCATCCATTGCGCTGTCCAGCGCTGTAACCACTAGCCATACATGGCAATTGAGCACTTGAAATGTGGCTAGGCTCAATTGACAGGAACTGTAAGTGTGAAATAAATACTGCATTTTGAAGCTTTAGTGGCAAAAAAAAAAGAAGGTAAAATATATCAATAATGTTTATGTATTGATTCCATACTGAAATGATATTTTGGATATATTAGACCAAATAAACTATATTATTTAATTAATTTCACCTGACTTTTTACTTTTTAATATGGTTATTAAAAAAATTAAAATTACATATGTAGTTCACATATATTTCTGTTGGACAGAGGAGAATTTGGAAAACACGAAAACAAAACATCCATTCCATTACCCAGAAAGAACCATTTTTAATATTTTCACGTACTTCTCTTTTTTTGATTTTTAAGGTATAAATTTTTCTTTCCCTCCACAGTTTATTTCAATATGTCAAAAAACATTTGCAGGGACAAGAAAAGGAAACCTCAAGATAGCTTAAAGCACTTGCCTAGGATTTTACATTTAAGTGAAGGAGCTGAGATCCAATTGCATGTCTGTCTGACTCCAAATCTCTTGGCTTCTAAAACTTACGCTCTTTTTACTGTATTGCAATACCTCTCCTGAAAAATCTTTATAAGAAGAATTAAAAGATGACTCATACCATTACATTATAGAAAGTACTAAAAAATAAAACTCAACAGGGCCTGAAGTTTTACACATTTATGAATAGTTTTATGTAGAAAAATATCCTATATTTTGGAATTTCTAAGTAGTTACCAACATTTATAGGATTGATTGTAAATTTTTTTTAGAATATATTCAAGAGGTATGGGTGATTAGGGAATGCTGGATATAGTCTATGTTGGCTGTTAATGTTAACAATTATTACTAGATATTTATAAAATAGAGCAAATAACTGCTTTAAAGATAATTCTTTAAAATCAAGTTTGCAAGGAAAAGAAGGGCATACAAGATTGGAAAGGAAGAACTAAAATTGTCCTTGTTTGTAGACTATATGATCTTCCCTATAAAAAATCCTAAGAAATCTTTAAAAATTTTCTAGAGCTAACAAGAATTAAACAGGGTCACAAGATATAAGACCAATATTAAAAAAAAACAATGCTGTATTTCTATATTCTAGCAACAAACAATGTGAAAACAAAAGTAAGAAAATTATCACTAGTAAATCCAGTTTGTGCACTAGCAGGTTTATTTCTACCACAAGCAAATACGATTCTTTGGTGTCTAGACAATACATAGATGCGTATGTATTTAGGGTGTTTTACCTCAACCAAAAGATTGCATATTACTTTGGCTTCAGAATAGATATTACTAAGTTTGAGTATTCACTTCTGAATTTAACTGAGAGTAGCTTGTTTCACATAGTAGCTTTTTCAAAAAAAAAATACAAAAAAGTCCTGCATTAAATTATTCCTGCGAAGTGTGTGAGCCGGCAGGATAGTTTGCTGCTGCTTTTTATTGCACAACAGATGTTGGCATTTCAAAATAAACATAAACTTTTTTCCCTGAAAGTAAATTTCGTTCTTTATGAACCAGTTTTGGACAAGTTAATATAGGCTTGTATCTTCTAGAGGGTATATGATTTATTATTTTTATAACAAAATGGCTAAAAAGAAAAAATAATTATAGTGCCATATGAAATTCATACATCAGCTGTTTCCTTCTCTCATGGGCCATAGTTCTAATTATTTTTTCTGATGGTAATTGATAACCAGGTGAATTCCCTTGCTGTTGCAGCTTTATAGAATTTTTTTTGCTCTTAGCTTTCTTGGGAATAATAGAAAATCTCCAAGTTCAAATATATGTCACAGTGATGTTCTCCTTCTGTACATAAATAATAACTTTGTGCAAAATCCTGTTAAAGGTGGCTTTCATTTTTTATTTCAGATTTGCATCAGAAAGGTAATGACAGTTCATTAGCACTGGAAGTATCTAAAACTTAGAAAGTATATTTCACAATCCAAGGTTAAATGGGTCATCAGCAGTTATGAAAGGAAGTGTCATGCACTCTGTAGAATGTTTCACATATTTCAAAGCGTTATCTCTCGCAGGGAAACACAAGTCACCATCCTTCTTCAGAGAAGTGACCTGACGATGGAAAGATCTATCCTGTCTTATCCTTTAATATATGTATAAAGAATTGTCTATGCAGATGTTTCCTGAAGGAAAGTTTCACACTGATTTTAGTAGTTGTCTTTGGTATTAAAACATTAGATGAAAAGGATTGTACAATCATAAATTATCATGCTTTGTATGTGCTTTTGCAATAGGACTTTTTCGTACTGCTATATTTGCATGTAGGGTTTTAATTAAGATATAACTGTCACCACAGGTTGGCTGCAGAAGGCTACAGTCTCCAGCAGAGAGATAAATGCCAGTGCCAAGTCATACAGGTGGGGTAGCAATTGGAGGGTTGGCAGTATCAAATGGGCTTGAAATTAAAAGCATAATAATCACTTCTTTCTAATTTAATGAATAATATATTTTTTAATGTATTCACTTATTTTTGAATAATTCCCTTTTCCTTTCAATGCCTTTTAAAAATATCCCGAATGCTGCTGCCTCAGTAGGATTTTTTTTTAACTTCAGCACATGATTTGTTTTTTCTGAGATGTCTAATAATAATTCTTAACCAGGAAAGTTATAGTCCAGGAAGATTTAATTTTTTTTCCTTGTTTTTCTCTGATTCATTAGAGCCAGTATTCTTCTTCCATGTTCACAAAAGAATTCTTTTTACAAAGTGACCTAGATCAAAGAGAAAATAGTCTTAATTCACTCTCTAGAAAAATCACTCAGAAAAGAGACTCATAGGAAGTTCTAACTCAGATTAGCTGTTAAGAACTAGTGGCTAGGAATATTTTAAACAGGAGAAAAAATGAAATTTAAATACTTTTCTATTATTTATTCGCTGAGTCTATTATCCCATTTTTAGGTGCATTTTATTTGCTATTTTTGTGGTTTTTTACATTTTTATTGATATGTCATAGTTGTGCATATTTTTGAGGTACATATATGACATTTTGATGCATGTATACAACGTGTAATGATCATATCAGGGCAATTGAGATATCCATTACCTCAAACATTTATCTTTTCTTTGTGTTGGAACATTATAATTCTTCTAGCTCTTTTGAAATATATAATAAATTATTGCTATTAAATAACTATACTTTCTCTACTGTACTATCGAATACTAGAACTTATTCCTTCTGTCTGACTATGTGTTTATACCCATTAACCAACCTCTCTTAATCCCCTTCTCCCTCTTTCTCTTCCCAGCCTCTGGTGACCATCGTTCTACTCTCTAACATCATGTGATCTACTTTTTTAGCTCCCACATATGTGTAAGAAAATGTGATATTTGTCTTTCTGTGCCTGGCTTATTTCACTTAACATAATGACCTCCAGTTCCATTCATCTTGTTGCATATGACAGGATTTCATTCTTTTTATGGCTGAATAATATTCCATTGTGTGTGTGTGTATGTGTGTGTGTGTGTATGTATGACATTGTCTTTATCCATCCGTCCACAGACTGATAGACACTCAGATTGACTCCACATCTTGGCTATTATGAATAGTGCTGCAGTAAACATAGGAGTGCCGATATCTCTTTGATATATTGATGTCCTTTCTTTTGTCTGTATACCCAACAGTTGAATTGCTGTATCATATGGCAGTTCTATTGGTATTTTTTTGAGGAACCTCCATACCATTTTTCATAATGACTGTACTAATTTACATTCCCACTGACAGTGTAGGAGTTGTTCCCCTTTCTCCACATCCTCACCCACTTTGGTATCTTTTGTATTTTTGATAGTAGTCACTGTAACTGAAGTGAGGTGATATCTCATTATTGTTTTGATTTGCATTTCCCTGATGATTAGTGATGTTCAGCATTTTTTCATATACCTGTTAGCCATTTCTATGTCTTCTTTTGAGAAATGCCTATTCAGGTCTTTTTGTTTTTTTCTCCATTTTAAAATTGGATTATTTGGGTTTTTTTTTTTTTTTGCTATGGAATAGGTACATTTTAAGTAAGATTTAATTGATACCTCTGATCCCAATCCAAACCCAATCCATAGATAAAGAGAGAATGCTCTTGTCACAAGGCTATAATTCTGATCAAAACTCACCATTTCTCCTTTCTGCTTTCATCTTGTTAATCAACTAATTATTTTTGCTTTATCCGCAATTATCTTAGCCATTTCTAACCTTATTGGAACAGGTAAGTATCCTTCATGCATAATGCAGTGGGCAGGGGCATCCTCCTATTCCCTGTTCTCACAGTAAATGAGTAGGTATTGAGAAGAGAAGATAATTGCCATGTCATGTCATAATGTGACGTAACATAGCATAGCAGAGCAACACAGTCTACCATCTCTCCATTGAAGTATTAAAAATTATGGCAAAATAATTTTTGCAGTGAGAGACAAATTGGATAATTGGAGAGAAGAGAAACAACCTTATTCCTTTCTTTCATGATATCATATAAATATTCTATAGGGTATTTACTTTCTTCATATGTATCATAATATATTACAAGGGAATATAGCCAGTTTAGAGGGAAAAATTTGCCATAGGAAAAAAACAGGAGGTAGAAAACCTAGAAATCTAACAGTTCATGCAGTCCCTTTCACATCCTTCCTTCCCTTCCTTCTCTGTTATCCATCCCTTTGCTATAACGTGTATGCAGTCATCTTCCTTTTGATGTTTAAAGACCCGTCTCTTAAGATGTAATACTTCCTTAAGTTTATTTGGATAAGAGGAAGAACTTGCTCACAACAGGAAAGCAAAAGTCTTATTATGCCAGTTAATTATTTTGCCAAATACTTGAATGGGTTGTCATTTCAGAATCTTACGTTGAGAACCAAAATAACATCTGTTAGTTCATTCAGACTGATGACTTAATATACCTTCATTCTGATGAACCTCTTTTAAAACCAAACCAGTCTTTATAAATCCAGGCTTAGAGTTACAGCTTTTTAGGACCAGAGTCAATAAAATTACATGCAAGCCAGTAAGACCCAGGACAGTCATTTACATAGCTAGGTCCTAGTGCCCGTGAGTTGAGTGTCCATAGCTGCTGGATCCTTACCGTACTTGCCGCTACCCTTCTCTGCCTCTGCCTTGGGAAAAGAACAAATGTAGGAGTCAGGAAATTTACAAAAGAATTGACCATAGTGTTATTAAAGACTTCACAAAGAAGCCTCCCACAGTATATTAAAATACAATTTTAAAAATTATAAACAAAACCAGAAACTATAGTAGCTACTGGTTCTAGACATAACTTTAATTCTCCCGACTATGCTATTGGATGTGCATTATTATCTCCAAGGAGACTTAGAGAGATTAGTTAGATGATTAGCCTGAAGTCACACAATAATAGCAGCCAAAGTGTAAAATTCATAGCCTATCTGACTTCAAAGACCAAACACTCTCCATCACAAAATGCTTTCTCTCCCTTATAGCTTTCAAAAAATCAATTTCTTATGAAGCAAAGCATATCTGTGTGAATAAGAATGTAGCGCTGCTATGGAGTAGTCAGAACTGTATTTATGTCCGCCCATCCCTCTAACGTCTGCCACGTATCAGTTTTACTAAGAAATTTCTGTTGCCCACGAGAGCTCCGGAGCTCGTGCCTCCATGCTATTCACTGCCTCCTTCTCACCATCCTGCAAGTTTATAGGTGTAAAATTACTTGACTCTTTGTCAGTTAAAGGCATTGTTCGCTTGAGTAGAGTGGCAAACACAAGATGAAGCCAGCGAGATTTCCAAATAAGTGAAAAACATTTTGATAAGGAATATGGAAATATTCCAGCCGAGTGAGAGGACACAATCAGGAGAGCACTGAGAGAGCCATTATTGATCGGGCTGGCTTTCCGGTTTTCAGTGCCTGACACACCTTTTCCTATTGCATTTACCTCTTTCTGATGCACCTCTGTGTAGTAGAGGCAGCCCCTCACCATCCCATTTAAAGCAGACCCCTGCTCACCGCCCCATTGTGACTGACGGCCCCTCTCAGAACTGCACATTTAGTCCACTTGTATAGCATTCTCTTCTCTTTGCTCTTACCTTTTGCCCAAATCAAACACATGGCTCTCTCTTCTTCCTTGAGTGGGACGATATACATGACATGGTTGTTAATATACTCAAAGTTACAGGAAATGAGATAGGTGAAGGAAATAGTGGGAAGGAAGAATGTTACTTTGTTTAGTGTCTGCAGCCCTTCCTAGAGTGTGAACCGCATGGTGTCTGCAGCCCTCACTAGCGTGTAAACTCCACGAAGGTACAACTGTAATTGTCTTTTGTTCATCTATCTCCAGAGCCTCAAACTGGAGCCTCATTTGCTGAGTGAATAACTGAATAAATGAATTGTACCAATATACCAAGAAGCCTCAGTAGCCGCTCATGTCTGTTAACCATTTTACTTTCTATCAGATTGAACGTGGCAACGTAGCTTCATTCATTAACATACGCAGGTCGTTGCCTTCCTTGTGTTGACTGGTTGGACCATGTGACAATAGCCCCGAGATTATATTCACTGCTGTGTGTAATGTCAAAGTGGTCACTTGTCTTTTTTCCCTTCTCGAATCTAATTAGCCCCTTCCCTCCCTTCTGATTTCTTTGATTTTTTTCTGAGCTCCTAATAATATTTGAAATATGTGCTGTGTTATGAATAATACATCTGACAAATGAAATTTGGACAATTACATTGTTTTTCTTTAGAGATGTATTGTCTGTAGTATTCAATTTGAAAGCAAATATCTCAGTTAAAGAAGTCAAAAGTAGTTAACTGTCAAAGAACGTAATACAGTGGAATAGAAAGGAAACAGGCTGATGCCATATCTTTGCTATTCATTACATACCTTATTTCCTCCAATTTGGAAGCATACTTTTGTTTTTACTTTCTGAAATTGATATGTATTTTTTTAAATTGATGTCAAAAGAAACTTGCTTGCTGCCAGGTAAGAGGAATAAATTATCACATGGTTGTCACCATGGTTCTATGCCTAATTACAGATGATCGAAAATCATTCAGAAGACTAATTAGACTTTAAATGAAGGGAAGGCTTGTGATTGTGTTACTAAAGCAAAAAAAAAAAAAAGGGTATTTAATTATGTGGATTAAGGGGAACTATTACCTGTTGGTTTGAAAAAAACTATGTGCATTTGATGTGACATTTTACCCCATGTAAGATGTAATTAAATTGATGATTGATGACGTTACACTTCATGTCACAGACAGAAGAATCTTCAAAACTATCAAGATTTAAAGTTTACTCTCCATTTAAAATCACATTCTCTGTGACCCAAGGTTTTCTCCAGTGCTGCTCCTAGAATCATTGCAGTAAAGGAAATTATAGAAATACTGTATTATAAGACATTTAATAAAATCACAAGATTCTGAAGAAAGTAGGATCTTTCTCTGAGCTATGTATTTGTTTTAGGGAAAAATGATTATTTGTCAGCAAAGACCTTAACCCAGAAGCTAAGGACAAGTGGCGGCCCCATTTATTCATGCCAAAATGTTTCTTTTATTACAACAATTTATTACAGTAAATTATACAATAAACAAACCAATTGTATAGCAATATGTATCACTCAGTATTGTGAATTTACATCATTTAAATTATTGTACTTTGATTATGGAAGTCCAGTGTTTATCATATTTACCCTGTACCCTAAGTGCTTAGTATATGATTGTGCACTGCTTAACTGTGTCAATCTTTAGCCTTATTAACATATTTTTGTGATTGCTGTGCCTGCAGCTAAAACTCACGTTAGCTTCTGAACTTGCCAATTTCTATTCCTATAATTTTGAAGAGGTTTCAGGGTAGATCACACCTTCTAATAGTTCTACATAGAAGGGAGGAACACCTTACATATTGGGGTCAGCGCAATAATTGAAATTAAAAGGAGTCGGGAGGAAGGGAGGTGAACACTAGGACAGCTGGTGCTCTAAAGATGAACTCAAAAATGAATCAAAGTGTAACTATCACTTGGGCTTGAAAAGAGTATCTTTATGGCTTATTTTGTGTTTTATGAATAAATAGTGGTGGACTTCCAAGTATATAAAAATTGCCCAACACTGACTTTGCATGAAGTATTAACATTAACCTTCTTATCACTGGAGAGTGTGTGAGGGCATAATAGTCGCAATCATTTGGAAAAGAGAGGCCTCTTTTTTCTGCTCTGCTCCACTAACTTCTAGTGCTTATCTAGGGTTATGAAGCCAGGATGAGTTTTTAGGTCCAATTTCGTTCTTCTTCTCTGTTGGAGTTATATAAACTTTTCCCACTCCACCACATTTGCTTCAGGAGGAAGGCATAATAGACCCT
Source organism: Avahi laniger (assembly GCA_963575035.1). Classification (NCBI taxonomy): domain Eukaryota; kingdom Metazoa; phylum Chordata; class Mammalia; order Primates; family Indriidae; genus Avahi; species Avahi laniger. The sequence goes on from CAUYSK010046866.1 coordinate 14,732, forward strand.
TCTCCCTGTCATTACCAGTGAGCAGGTATCCCTCCATCCATTCCTATCCATCTACTCATTCATTCGTTTGTTCATTTACTCCTTTACACATTCATTTAATAAATATTTACTCAGCACCAACTTATAAGCCAACGTGTTCTGGATAAAAATTTCAATTAGTCACTAAACCCACACTCATGGCTTATAGTGTAGTCGCAGAGAAAAGTCAGTCAACAATTACCACATTGTGTGGTAAATACAGTAAGTAACCTGCATAGGTGCCAAATGATCTGAAGACTCTCATGAGGAGAGACAAACATCGTTTTAAGCATTTGCTCTGTCCTATGTGCCAGCAGGTTTTTATGTGTTTAGTTGGTTTGAGTGTATATGTAAGAAGCAAGATATCCTGATATCAACTGGTAAAAGAAAATTACTTTTTGAGATAACTGGGAATTTCAGAGTGATCAGTGAGAACTTTCCGCCATTTTAAAATTACATTGTAGATGTGGCCAACATCTCAACCTCAACCTATTCATGAACGTAATCATCTCAGATTCAGTGACTTTTTCCACGTTTTTTTCTTTTGGTCCATATGGAAAAGAGTATGAAACTAAGTAGTATTATATTTTCTTTTTGTCTTTGAAACTATCTCTAAATTTTATGCATGCCACACTTTTTCAACAGGCTACCTCTCCAATGTATTGCTTTTAGAAACACTACAGATTTTAGCTGAACTTTACTCTTCCCTGTTTATAATATTCTATTTTATTTGTACTCTATCTTGTTCCAGAAAAAAATGAAAGTAGTTCAGAAGGATGTGTAAAATAGAAGGAAAGGCCATAAATTCAAGTTAGAAGCAATGAAGTGTTGCAATAGTCTGTATTGCCTTGTTTCAAGCAGGGTTCCTCAATCTTAGAACTACCGACATTTAGAGCCCTAGGAGCATTTATTGTGGGGCCTGTTTGTGCATTTTAGGATGTTTAACAGCATTTCTGACCTCTACATATGAGATGCCAGTAGCACCCTCCTAGTCATGACAGCAAAAATATCTCCAGATATTTTCATATGTCCCTCGCAGGAGGAGGCAAGATTTGGGATAAGGTAAGTAGAAGTCAGAGTTTTGATTTATTTCAAGATACCAAATTTAAATCCAAAAGAGATATCAAATGGATAGGTGGATTGAGTCTGTTGTTCAAAGGAGAATTTTTTTACAGCAATCAGAGTAGATGAGAACACCTATGGAGGGAGTGTAGATAGAGAAGAAAGCAGTGGTCTCGAGACCAAGCTCTGGGCTTGGTTAGAGGCGAATGGAGCAGGGAAGGAGGTTGGGTAAGAAGAAATCAAGGAGACTGTGGTATGATGGAAACCAAGAAAGGAAAGTATGTCAAGGAGGAGTATTCCCTTGTGCTAAATGCTCCAAAGACCATTCAATAAGAAATGTTAGCTATTGTTTTATTATAAATAACTGAAATTATTTTTAGCTGTCAAAAAATTAGGTCCAAAAGCAAATAAAGACAGTAATAGAGACATAAAATAGGCTATGAAATGAATTTAAAATGCTAAAATTTCCAAATCCTAAAGACCTAAACCCTTGCTCTGGGTGTGCTGCCAATCTTGGCTTTCTACATTCTGAAAGCTTTTATGAAAAGCAATGTTAGTTGTTTCAGTGTTTGCAATGACCATGAAGTAAAAACCTACAGTGTCAGGGATCTCTAAGACCACACCCAGTTTAGATGATTTGCTAGCAGAACTCACAGTAAAATGTACTATTAAAGTGAGAGGCTCCGAAGCAAAATCAGCAAAGGGAAGAGGCATGTGAGGTAAAATCCAGAGGAAACCAGGCACTGCTCTTCCGTGGAGTCATGCAGGACACTCCGTTCCTACAGCAGTGAGTTATGATGGCACATGTGAGATGTTGTCTGCTGGGGAAGCTCATTAGAGACTCGGTGCCCAGGGTTGTACGGGGGCTGATCATGTAGGCACCGTCTGTCTGGCACGTACCAAAACTCCAAACTCATAGAAGGAAAGCAGGATTAGCATAAACTACGCTGTTCGTGGTGAGCTCCTTTCATTAGGATAAGAATGGTGGGGACCCTCCTCAAATCTGGGTTCCCAAATGCCAGCCGTGAGCAAACTTGCAAGCCGGCCTTTCTAAGCCATCCTAGGCCTGCAATGTTAACATTTTTTTTAATACACAGGCCAAAGCCCAGGAAAAATACAAGCATTGTAGGCACTAAGACGAAATCAGAATTTCTGTGGAATGAACATTTGATTAATAAACTGTTTCCAACATATTCTAAATCATTTGGATAGCTTGTAAGCTAAAATTTTTGTTTCTATGTATTGGGAGGAAGTCTAGCATATAATAAAATAATCATGTACTGTGATATCTGACAAACCTGGCTGCTAGCCTTGGCTCAGCTACTTGTTATCTCTCTATATTTCCATTTCTGGTGCTAAAATCTACCATTTTGAAGATCAGTGATAAATATATACAATACCTAAAAGAGTGACTGGCAGATAATATACATTCAAAAATAGTGGCGGCATTGGTATTGGTGTTAATAATTGCAGTAATAGTTGTTGTTTTATTATTGTCTTTCATCAGTTAGACTCGCCATTACTTTTCTTTGATTAATTGGGTGTAATATCTACCTTCCTGTATTTTCAGCTAAATGGCTTTCAGTTTTTCAATTAAAATTTCAGTTGAACAGTATCAGAGGCATTTTAATAAAAAATTTTACTAAGCTTGATTAGTTGATGAGAAGTAAATTGCTCATTTTTGATTACCACATTAACTCTTTCTGGCCATTAGGGTACCATTTAATAAATTACCTCTTTTAGTACAGTACTCAAAATGTTACCCAAGTGACCAGAAAGAGTTAATAATGCACCAACAGGCTAAGTAGTTTACTGCCTTCTTACTGTTAGATCAGTCTCATTATATTAAATGTTTCTCTTCCTATAATTGTCATTTTCCTTACAAAAATGAAATATTAGATACAGTTATTTATTTTTAATAGTCCTTATAAGCTCAATGAAAAGTATGCTGAGTTCACTCACATGTTTTCTAAGGGGATTTAAGGTATTGGTGTTCGCTATATAATATAGAAAATAAATCTGAGGGGGATAATAAGTGCATCTTACGCAGTGCATGAGAAGGGCATTATTTCGCAAGGGTACAAGTAATTCCCTGATTATGATCTGAGTACTAGGGAGTCATATTAACATGCCTCCCTAAGTGCTTGCGCGCTAAAGAGAATTACGTCTCATGGTGTTGTAGCAGGTAAACTTTCATGTGGGCAGGAATCTTGCCTTTTATAATGTATACATTATCCGTCCTCCCGTGGATGTGTTTTTACTGCTAATTCTAATACAGCTTTTAATTATTCAGGAGTGACCCTTACTTTCTTACGAATAGGAGCCTGCAATCAAATTAAAATCACCTCTCTAATTCAAATATTTTTCCAGTTTGCCTGGGAAAATCATTGCCACTGTCTTGGAAAGAATTCTTGACTCCTGAAGTACTAGTTGTTGCAAAATAAAAGGTTGTCCTTTCATTGATACCGTATAGTCTGATAATCTGTGAGCCACTTAGTGTTTACTGAGTTGTCACTGAATGTAATGTTACATTAAGTGCTTTGAGGGATACAAAGCTAATATATGAATGGCTTACTCAGTCATTCATTCAATACATACTTACTAAGAGAGTAAGTGCTAGGTACTTGAACAGTACAAAGGTGAATAAAAAATGTCAAAGAACTTGAAGTCTGTTTGGGGAGATGATTAATGACATCATAGAACAGTACCATAGCATCTATCAAAGTATGATCACAAGAATATGCCCAGCTACTTGGGGATCAGAGAGGGAAACCTAGCCCAACTTGGAAGAAGTCATGGAGAATTACCTCCAGCAGATAAAGTTGAGATGAATCTTACAGGATAAATAGGAGTCATCTAATGAAACAGGCATGTATTTCTACCAGAGAGGCCAATAAAGGCACAAAGCTGAGAAAAAGGATGAGGCATGGAAGGCGGATGCTATAATAGTTTCTTGTTGTTGATCTCATATGTAAAGCAGAACTCACAGCTGAGTAAATAGGAGTCATCAAATCAGAGATATGCCATGGTTTAAATTTGCTGAGTTTTAAAGCCTAATTAGAAAAAGGAAAGTACTGTGGGTACATAATAGAGACAGTAAACACTTGGTCACTGGAGTTCATTATTTTATATATTCTTCCACAAAACCCATGAACAAGGTAGTGTTATTTCCCCCATTTTATAGAAGAAAAGCCTGTTGTTTAGAAATATTAAGTAAATTACCCAAGGATGCAGAGAAAATAAACAATGGAGATAGAATTCAAATCTACAGAATTCCAGAACACAAACTTGCAGAGATTAAACCACTTGCCTGGGATTATGTAGTAAGTGGCTGAGCAGGGATTCAATTCAAATCTTATTTCCATGTATGAGGCCAGTATTGAAAAGAGGTTCAGTTGAAGTGGAAGGCAGGGAGGGAATGGTAAAAGCTCAGAGTAAACCTGGGCTGTTGGAGGACAGTGTGCACCTCGAGGACAGAGAGAGTCAGCACGCGTGCCCATTGACACCATGTGACATCAGCGGAATTACTAAGAACACCGTCTTTCACTCTCAAAAGCTGTCCAGTTTGGACAATAAATTATATAGTCCCCCTAGGTATGGAGCATTATACAAAGTAATAGGCGCAACAGGGGTACAATTGGGGGAGCACTTAGATATGTTGATTTGAAAAGTGAGACCCTATTATGCTTTCGAATTGCAATTGATTTAATGGAAACTGAAAATGAGAAATCACTGACTTCACAATGGTACCTTCTTAAAGATGGATCACAAAATGGATCATTTCCCCTCATATACTGTGCAGCCCCTGGGATAACCATATTATTCACTTGTCAAAACAAGGTGAAATTTGGTGGACGATTTTTATTTAAAAGCAAACTTTTTTGATGCGTCGACAGAGTTAGGGCTGCTCTGCCATGGTAACTCACTCCCTTCTCCTCACATTAGCCCAGTGCAGAGATTTAGCCTTTTAATATATATATTTGGACAGGTAGCGTGCAGTGTAATAGGAAAACAACCACCAAGCTGTAAATTTTCTGTGGATTATTAGCTCTGCCTCAGGAAATTCTGTAGGGAGTTTCCAATAGAAAAGCTTTCACCTTTCTTCTGGAAAATAAATTCTCAGTGAGACTAGGTACTTATTTTCAAACTCTGTCCCTCATATGCATATTTTGGTGAATTTTGATATATTTGAAATTCTTGCTGGTATTTCTATTTAAATAAAGAACTATTGTGATTATTGTATTCTTCCCATAGACTCTATAGCAAAGACAGAACACTTCTTACGCCAAGATTTGGGTGGAGGAGGGAGTCTTATCTCACTTCCACAATATCCCAAGTGACTGTTATTTATTGTTGTTGCTGTTTTGTTTTGTTATAGCAAACATTTCTTCATATATACAGGCCAAAGATTTATGCTTATACATCTTTTACATTTTTTCATAAAGAACTTTTATTTTAATGGCATTTAATTCATAATGAATTAGGATATACATTATTATATGTTAATAGTACCTACCTTTCAGAATTAATGTGAGAATTAAATGAGTAAAGATATGTTAATATGTGTGAAACATTTAGAACAGTGCCTTGCAAACAATAACCACTGCGAAGTATTTGTTATTATCTATTTTTCTAAATTAGCATGTCGGCCTCAATAAGGAGGAATTCTGTCCAATATGTAGGAACTCCCGATGGGAGTTGAGACAAATGCCACAATATGGTGTATTTTAATTTACATTATATTTGCACAGGTTACTATATTGTTGTTTCTATTATTATTATTGCTGCTTTAATTTTGTGTTTACAGCAAGTCTTTCTTCGGAGTAGAGCAAGTTTGTAACTTGTAATTGTGTTAGGGCAACCAGTGTCAACTGGCACTATCTGGAAAAATCAGTTGAAGTTTGTAAGCCTTTCTTATAAAATTAACATCTAAATAGCTTCTCAAGTGTTTCTTCTGTTGGTGTGGCCTTGTTCTAGCAGTAGGACTGCAGGACCAGTGAATAGGAATGTCACAGCTAATGCCTCTACTGGGCGTCTGAGCGAAATAGCTGCCAATAGGCAGGCCATGCTTTTTAGCTTCAGTGAAACTCCAGTTGGAAATCTTGCGAGGTTTCTTAGTGGCTGATGACAGCTCACAAGTGGGTCAGAACATCACATCCTGGCTGCCAGGAAAAGTACACACTTTTTCTTTGTCTTTCCTTCTGCCAAGAAAAAACACTGACTTGCTGAAAAAAATAAGCAAAAGTGACTGCTGCTCATCTTCAGGCCAGACTCCCATGTTTTCCTGCTTTGATGGCTCAGAAGAACCCTGGGCACACATAAATATTGCATGTTGTTGTAGGCTTCGTTCCTCAGCATGGAGCCTGTTTCTGCTAGCTCATGGTGAAAATTTCTGTGAAGTCACCAGTCCCTATCTCATATCCGTGAAAGTTTTATCTGTTGCCTCTCCTGGCATCAGAAAGCTTAGGTTTAACTCATGTAACTATTAGATATTTCACTTGTTTGTCAGGTGGAATATCTTACTTTTTCACTGTATGTCAGGTAGCCTGTTTTTCCCCTTATGTTTGCTTTTTTTGCATTCGGTAATTATTCATTAAAAGCCTGACAGTTGGCAAGGTATCAATATGCTAAGTATTTTGAAGGAGTATCCAGAATAATAAAAGACATAAATACAGTTAACTGTGTATTTCAGTTAGGAAGAAGTAAGGATTATAAGAAAGTGTAGTATGGATAAAGTGTTAGGAAGCTCTGATACTTATCTGCCATTTCTTGACTCTAAGAATATCTCGCTTAGTTTCTAGACTTTCTTCTGTTTCATCTTTTTTGCGTTCTCTCAGCATCCTGTGAAACTCTTACATAAATCAAAGTGTGGTGGTTTCCTAAATCAGTTTTCAAAAAGACTAGCTCATGCATTTAGTTCATCATGAACCAAAATCTGTAATTGCAGGATATAAATTCTCACTTTATAAATATTCTTGGTTATCTTTCTCTTCTGTGTAAGAGCTCTTTCTTGTCTAGTTCGATCTTCTAATTAGGTACTTTGAGGTCTTTTACCAGTTGTTTGCACCAGGTACTTTATCTTTCTGTTTCATGGTCCATTACTTTCTAAACCAAATTCTCAACTTCAGTCAAGTAAACGATTTATTTACAATTCCAGACTCAGGCAATTTGCTTTCTATTTCTTGGCCTCTGCACTTGCAAACCCTTTCTACTTGTATATAGGATGCCCTCCTTTCTTCTCACCATGAAAGCATTTTTTTGCCTTTGTTCACAACTATTCTTCTCTATGATATTGTCTCTGCATAACCTCATTGCTTCTAGTAATTATACATTTTCCCTGTGTGTTTCATTATGTAGCCATGACCAGTTGCATCATTTTGTATTGCGTGTCTGTACTATGGATATGTTTGTGTACCAGTCTCTGTTAGTTGATTGCTGCAGCATCTTAAGCTTCCCAGTACCCAGTGCAGTGTTCTGTGAATGTGCAGTGCAAACTGAAATATATTTGTCTGTTGAAGATAATTGACTCATCTTGCTGCTCACTGACTGCTATTTTTGAGAGTGCATTGTTTGTAATCTTCCCAATGATTTAACTATTTTTCATTAAGTGGGGCTTTTTAAGCACTTTCCATTGGCTTTGGATGTTATTTTGGAACAATAGTAAAAATACTGGTAGTGTCTGACAGTTGAATGCTTGAGTATAGGAATTAATTTTGTCCAGTGTAAACTTTTAAGTAGTATTTTTTTTAAGTTCACTTTTCAGACAGGTAGATGTCTATCTCTTATTTAGCAGATGAGAGCAATAGACTGCAATGGGTAGAAATATAGCTCTTTTGCCAAAAGCGTACGCAGGAAGAGTTGGGTGAAAGAATTTCATTAGCAATATTTATGGAGTGCGTAGAGACACAAGGCATTTTGCTAAATGCTGAGAATACAAGAGTAAGCAAATCCAGATAAGGGTCCCATACCTTGGGGAGCTTGTAATCTAACAAGGCACGTTAATGAAATGATCACACAAATAAATGTCAAGTCAGCACTGAGATGGTACTTACTCAAGGCATTCTTACTTAAGCAGAGATTTGAAGGGTGAGTAAGACATACATGGGGACAAAGGAGGACTGCAAAAAAGGGAATTACAGGTGAACAGTGGAGTATATGTAGAAGTAGCAGGAGGGAGTATGACATGTTTGAGGAATTGAGAGAAGGTAATTATTGCTGGAAAAGAGAGCTAAGGAGCATAATGCAAAGGTAAGCTGTGTACGAGGATTGGAATCTTTAACCAAAAAGCAATAAAGAATGCTAGAGGTTATAAGGATGTGACCAGATTGGTATTTTACGTTACTACTTTGATTATAATATATTAGAACAAATTGGAAGCTGCAAGGAGGTGGTTGTGGAGTTGAAGAGAAGTAGGTGGATGTTGGAAGATATTTATGAGAAGATAATAATATACACTGAATATAAGAGTGAGGGAAAAGGAGGCTTCCAAGATGGTACCACATTTATGATTTGCATGAAAGCATCGATGGTGGTGCCATTTTCTGAAATGGGGTCTACTGAAAAAGAACCGGGTTTGAGGGATGAGAGAAGATCATTAGTTCTGTTTTGAACATACTGAGTTTGAGGCATTTTGTGGCATCCAAGTGGAGATATCAACTAAGCAGTTAGATATATGGCTGAGTAGCTCAAGGGAAATGTCAGGGTTATGGATATAAATTTTAAAGTGATCATTATATAGGTGATAATTGAAGCTGTGGGTGTAGATGAGATTGCTTAAGAAAAAAGCATAGAGAGAGAAGAGAAGAGAGCCCTGGGTGATTCTATATTTTAATGGCTCAGTAAAGAGGCAAGAGCCCACAAAATGGACTTGAGAAGGTACAACCGGAAAGGCAAGGAGGAAATACTGAGAGATGAAGAATGTGTGTCCCAGAAAGCAAGAGAAAAGAGCATTCCAAGAAGGACATAATCAAGGTGTAGAAAGCTATATCAAGATGTCAAGAAAGATGAAAAATAAAAAATATCTACTTGATTTATTTACATGGAGACTACTGATGATCTCAGAAACTATTAATATTCTCTAGAGGCTGGGAATGGAAGCCAGCACAGAATGGATCAAGGGGTGCGTGACAGGTGAGGAAATGGAGACAGAATGGATAACTCTTTCCAGAACGTTGATTATGAGTAGGGAAGAGAGGAATAATGTAGTAGCTGCATGTGTGGTCCAGGGAATATTTTAATTTTTTTTTTAAGATTATAGAGAATTGAACATGCTTAGGTACTACTCGGAAGAAGTGGAGAGGAAGACACTGGATGTGGAAACCAAGTTTGTGATTATCAACAACAGCGAAGATCATTCAAATGATATTAAATTTTCATACAGTATTAAAATTTCTCCTGTAAGCACAGCTATTAACTAAATTCATTCATTCATTAAACAAATATTGACAGAGTTCCTTTGACATGTCATGTGCTGTTCTAGGTTCTGGGAATATAGTTATAAATATTTACTGAGATAGAGAAGATTCGGTGTGGGTAGGATTGGGTTTGGGGGAAAATCAGGAGGTTGGTTTGGCCATATTAAGTTTGAGTTGTCTTCCAGACACCGGTGGGTAGATGTCGGGGGGACTGGGGGAGAAGTCACTGTGGCCTGTGGCAGCCGTGAGGGAGAGACTTAGTCTCTTCACTGCTGCATCCCCAGGATCTAGAACATGGTAGGCGCGCAGTCAATATTCGAAGATTGAATGAATGAATAAGATTTTATCTAATAAGTATGCAACCTTTAATCATGAATTCATAAAACCAAAAATATATAAAGGAAAACATTAGTGAAGGACTTTCAAGAAATAATAGAGGAATTGTTCAGTGCTAAACTTCTTATTAAAGGACATATACCTATAATTAGGCCAAGACTTCTTTTGAGACACTATTTCATTTATTTTATTTTTATGAAAATGTTATGAATCGATTTTAGGTATTATGTATTCCCTATCATACTGTACAAAAATTCTCCCCTTAAAATTGATAGAAGGATATGTTGCTCCCTATATGCCCATGAGTAGAATCCCAAGATGAGGATAATGTAGAACACTTTCAAAACTGTCCAAGAAATATTTTAGCAGAATCACAGGTACAGATCATAGATCTATGCTGTGTTGAAGAATTGAGGGCTAGTTTATTTAAATGAAATTTGAAAACAAATCAAATTATAAACGTTTCAGGATAACCATTGCACAACATCTAATATGCATCCTGATCCATTGTTGCATCTTGGTAGTTTAGAAGATAGCAGTGGCTCTGTTTTTTTAACCTCAAAATATTTCTCTTGCTTGTAGAAATTTTTGTTGGACTACATACTATAAAATGTTATATAACTTGAGCACTGTTCATAAGACTCTTGGAGAAATCATCTTAACTGATACTCAGGTTTTTGTTTTTGTTTTTTTATTTCAGCATTTTATGGGGGTACAGATGTTTAGGTTATGTATGTTGCCCTTGCCTCCCCACTCCCCGCCAAGTCCGAGTTACAAGCGATACTCAGTTTTTTATGGGACAAGAATAGAAGCACAATAAAAGATTAGAAAGAGTAAATCTAAGGTTGATGAGAAAGTCCGATATGAACCTAAACCTTTGTAACCTTAGCGCTACTTGTAGCTTTTGTTTGTTCCACCTTCTGACCTCTGGCTTTTCCTCCATAAGTTTTTATGAAGACATGGGGGTTTGGAGGAAAGAGGGACTAAAATCTGAGATGTTGTATAAAACAACAGGAAAATAGTAACAGAGTATCTGTTTCCACCAAGAAAAATTTCACTTGAAAAAAATATATCCAGTGATCCACATCTCTCACCAAGGAATGAGAAAACAAGCTGATAGAACTGCATGAGCAGCATTTATTGAGCACCTACCTCATGCCAAGAACTGGCCTAGGAGTTGGGATATATATCCTGGTGAATAAAAGAGATATGTGTGTACACGTATATGGCTCCTGCTTTAGTAGAACTTAATAATTTTGCAAACGGCCATGAAGAGGAACTGTATATCCTAACAGAGCTCATAACAGAAGGAACTAACCTAGTTTGGTGGATCAGAGAGGATTTCCCCGAGGAGTCAGTGTTTTGCTGACATATGAAAGATATATGGATCATTTCAGGCAGAGAGCATCGTAGTAAGGTTAATATTTACTGAACACTTACTGTGTGCCTAGCACACATCTAAAGACTTTCATTGTATTAATGACATAGATTCTATTACTAATCCATTTTACAAATGAAAATGAAAACCAAGAGAGTTTAAATAATAACTTGTTCAAATTCAAACAGTTGGTAAATGGCTCCCAGGATTCTAACTCAGGAAGTCTGACTGCACAGCTTAAATTCTTAACCTCTGTTATGGTCTCCAAAAAGCATGGCGTTTTTGAAACTCTGAGGAACATCTAACATGACCTAACTGGGCAAGTGAAGGCTGGAGGACTCCACTGAGCAATATCACATGCTATCTTGTGGGTTATCAATTTTGGATTTTATCCTAAAAGCCATAGAAAGTAATTCAAACTTTTAAATGGTGCACGTGTGTATGTGTGCATAGAAAAAGAAATATTTTTAGACTTCCTTCATTTCCTTAAAACCTCAAAATAGAGAGCAGAATGTTAGGAAATCTGTCATTTGCGCACACAATTATCTTTAAAAAACAAAATCATCCAACGACATACAGAATTAACTTTTTTTCTTTATATAGGACAGTATAAACATTTTCAATCATGCTGTTGGTCAAAGGAAAAAAAGTTAGACAAAAACTAACTTTTATTAAACCCATGCTGATTTTCCCAGTGCCTTAGCATACTTTATCTTGTGTAATACATGTCGTGAAGAGTAAGCTGTATTTTCATCCTGGGGAGTACATGACTAGCAATTCAGTGTCCAATGTGATGGAGCGGATTAGAAAACAGATTTCAATTGCTGAAAGCCCACAAGCTCAAATAGGGAAATCTGGTTTTAAGAAACACTGATAAGCTATCATTAATAAAAATAGCAACAGCACCCACAAATAGGAACTCCTATTTATTGGGTCATTCCTTGGTTTGAGGGTATGATACTGAAACCACAAGCAAACATTTTATAACAGTCTCTTCTTGTTTTTGTAAAAGCGAGTGTTTATTACGTGCCTCACATCCTGCTAAGATCTTTCTGTTCTGTTTTTGCTGTAAGATAATGTTTGTTGGAACTTTACCTGCGGAAATTCTCTGAGGCCTGGCTGTAGGTAGATTCTTCAGCAGAGGATCTGCCTTCGTTTCTGCCTGGCACCTGAGGCGCATCTCATCTGGCACTCCTTAATTCCTCAGCTGAAGGTTTGCAGACCCAGTGATGTAAATTTGGTGGGCGAACCCATGTGCGGGCTTCCTCCCGATTATAAATTCTCGAGGGATGTGGTTTTCTTTCTCCACCTAGAGCCAAGGTCAAGACAGGCAAGTTTTTCTGCGTCACTGCATATGAGGTAGGTTTATCATACTTTCCCTGACACTGGGAGTTAGTTCACTGGGAGCTCCGCGTAGGGCAGGGTTCCCTATTAATCTCTCTACTTTGAAAGGGACAAGCCCCAGGCTTCATCCTCACTCCAAGGGTTCCGTGTACTCTTTTATATTGAAGCTCAAGATCAAGGTTTTGGTTCACCTAGTTTTTGGCCTCCTGATATTCCTTACTTTCTTACAAACTCAGTGGTAGAGGTAAAAAAAAAAATGATTTAAAAATACTTTTTTTAATCCTGAATTTTTATTTAATTTTAGTAGGAGAGTTAATCAGGATCCCTAAATTGCCATCTTGCTATAAATGAAAGTTTTATCTTTTGACCATGCATTAAGCTATTGAATCCTCACAACAACTCTGGTGGTAGATGTGAAGAACACTGAGGTCATACAGCCAATGAGAATTTGAAGTGGAGTTTGATCCCAGCAGTCTAACTTTAGAAACGCCACCAAATGTTGGTGACATAGTATCGACGTCTGTGTCAATTCCTAAACGAATCTAGTTCATGATCGGCCTGTTACCTTCCTACTAGAAGGAACAAAATACACCTGTAATGAATAAATGAATGGATGGATAGACAGAGAGATTGATGGATAGATGGAAGAAAAAGAAGTGTCTCAACACATAGACCAGGAGAAGAAATAGCAATACAGAGCATAAACTAACAAAGCCATTGTTATTTAAACAAGTTCAATAGGAAGAAGAGGAAAGGTTCTATGTCAGGAGGTTCATGCAATTATTCTGATGCATCTGGTAGGGTCAGTGCTTCTATTTGGAGGTTGCGTGTATCTTCAAAAAGTTTAGTTTTATTACCTTGTAGCTGGTGTGTTAATTTTGTAAGTAAAGTATCTTATAATAAAGGACAGGGAGGCACACCGGCATTCCTCTTCTCATAACCTCTAACCTCAGGTTACCGAGGCCTCATCTAGCCTCTGTTCCCTCATCCCTAAAAACAAAAGATCCTTACAGTCTCATCTCTTTCCCCCCAAAACATAAAAAACTGAGATAGATAGAACTTGTGCTATATAATGTATAATACTGTTGAGACATGCTTGTCTGGTGGTACTCCATCTACAGAAAGGGTAATATTCCAGTTAAATATATTTTATTTTGTTATTTATCAGCTATTCTATTTTAAATGCTTCATATACTGTCACTAAAGGGTAATAAGGAATCTTTCTTTCTTTTCTTTAGTTCTTTTTTTTTTCCCAGAGGCAGGACCTCACTCTGTTGCCTAGGCGGGAGTGCAGTGGCATCGTAAAGCTGACTAAGCCTCGAACTCCTGGCTTCAAGCAATCCTACTGCTTTGGCCTCCCAGAGTGCTGGGATTACAGGTGTGAGCCACTGTGCCTGGCCAGGAATCTTTATAAAAGTAGTTTTCTTTATGAGAGCTTGTTTTATGCTTGGAATACCAACTCAGATAATTTAGTCAATTGAATCCTTCTGGCTGGGCATGGTGGCTCACACCTGTAATTCCAGCACTCTGGGAGGCCAGGCAGAAGAATCACTTGAGCCCAGGAGTTCAAGATCAGCCTGAACAATGTAGCAAGACCCCCGTCTCTACAAGAAATAGAATGATTAGCGCCTGTAGTCCCAACTATTCAGGAGGCAGACGCAAGAGGATCACTTGAGCCCAGGTGTTAGAGGCTGCGGTGAGCTGTGATCACACCATTGTACTCCAGCCTGGGCTACAGAGTGAAACCGTGTCTCTTAAAAAAAAAAAAAAATTCTTCTAAATTAAATACAGAAAGGAAGTTGCATTTTATCTTTATATTTAAAAACCAAAATATCATGTAATGCCTTTTGCTTAAGGAAGTGAGAATATTTCAAAAAACTAAGATAAAGGAAAAAGTAATATACTGTCAGTTTTACTCCGAATGTTTAATGTTTGCTGACACTTAAGTAAATCAATGAGATATCAGATTTCACTTTATATTTAACAGGTAGGTCTACATAGCCAATAACCAATACTGTATTCAGAAAGTTATATACATGTAAGTTCTTAGTAGCTTACCCAAAAAGGAGAGCAACGCCCCGTCTCCATTTGGAATGCTGCCCCACCCCATCCTGGTTTTCTCCTCCCTTTCAATTTCTACTCTCCTTTCAAGTTCCAGCTCAGCCTGCCCAGCACAGCTCTGTGGATTTTTAAATACACAACCTCTCCTCTTCTTACTCCACTATGCCCCTCTCCTCGTTCCCTTTCTTCTTTTCACTCCACTCGCAAATGCAAGTCATGTCACTGATCTCCTCCATACCCCCCACCTTTGCAAGAACTGCAGGGACGAATGGAGGAGAGGAGACATTGTTTTAAGGAGAGAAGCTTTGTGTTAGCTTGACACATTGTGAGTTTGTGAAAGTCAGGAACTTGGAGTCAAATACATGCCCCACGCTGTGAAGGACAGTGTCTTTCACTTAATGTATGATTAGTCTTCATCTGAGTGAATTTGAGCAAATCTCAAACACCTCTTGTTATCAATTTTCTCACCTGAATAAGAGCTGGGGTTGTCTCACATGGGCTTGTGGTGAGGCTCAAATTAAGTTAGCAAACGATTATATAAAGTGGTACATAAATAAAATTCATCATCCTATTCTTGTTCTTTACAGTTTTTTTGGTTTTACATGAGGTATTTTTTGAATAAAAAAATTGATCAAATAGGGGGGGGAAAAAGAGTTGGGATAGATCAGAAGGTCTCAACCAGCACAGCAGAACCATTAACAGTAGATGCGGAAAACTTGCATGCAAGATCTCTCTTAACTAAGTTCCCCTCAGGGATTTACTTTTACTCCACATCTCTGAGGAGATAAAAAGTAATAGAAAGTTGCTGCTCCTGATAAAAGAGTAGTGGTTTTTAGTCGAGATGATTTCTAAGATGCCATTCACTTCTACAAGTATAGAGTTGTGATTCTATCATATGATTAAAATAAAATCGAGAGAAAAAAGGCGACAACGAAAAAATCAATATATTTATTTGATGTGCCTGTGCTTTGCATGGAAATACTTTTCGGTTTCTAAGAATTCACTAGTAGGCTGGGTGCGTGGCTCACATCTGTAATCCTAGCACTTTGGGAAGCCAAGGTGGGAGGATTGTTTGAGTTTAGGAGTTTGAGATCAGCCTGAGCAAGAGTGAGACCCTGTCTCTATTAAAAATAGAAAAATTAGCTGGGCCTCATGCACACGCCTGTAGTCCCAGTTACTCGGGAGGCTGAAGCAGGAGGATCCCTTGAACCCAAGAGTTTGAAGTTGCAGTGAGCTATAGCCACTGCTCTCCACTCTGGGTGACAAAGTGAGACTCTGTCTTGAAAAAAAAACGAATGCATTAGTAGGTGGGTATTTTTGGATATCTGTGTTAACAAACTGTTGTCAGCACTTCCGTAATATGTTTCAAATCTATCCACTTGTCTTCAGCCCCCACTATAACCACCTGGGTCTAAACCACTCACCATCATCTCTTGCTTAGACCACTAGAATTGCCTCCAGGCTTGGTTCTAGCAGCCAGATGTCTTTTAAACCAAAAGCCGATTCTCAGTTCTGTCCTGCTCAAAACCTCCCAGGGCCTACAAGACCCTGCATAACCTGGCCTTTGCCTCCCTTTCCAGTCTTGCCTTGCTCTAACTTTACCCCTGCCCTCTGGCCTTCTCTTGGTTTTAAAACTTGCCAAGGTTTCCCTCTCCATGGTGTTACACAATAGCTTCCTTCTTCCTGGGAGACTCCGCCCCTCTCACTTGCTGTGGCAGTCCCTCTTGTTCCATCTTTATTTATTGTTGGATGTTACAGATTTGTTTATTATTACGTATTGTTATTAAGCACTAGCTTAATACTGCAGAAAATTTCAATCACTGTCGACAACCTGCGCGCTCCCTGCCCCCACCCAAATTCTTGGTCAAGAGCTTTTCAAGTACAGACAAGTTTTTGTCTCTTCTACATAACACTTTATGAAATAAAGGCAAAAGATTGTGCATATCTTGCTGGGCAGTGCTGCCCAGGGCTCTGGAGACAGTAGCTGCCAAGTTCCCTTCACTGTCTAGTCTCTCACTGTCCTGAGAGACTCTTGTTCAGTGCACTATCTCTTCCCAAAGCAAGTCCGCTACTTGCTGGGCTTATCATTCTGAGGGTCAGAAACTTTCTCGCAAAGTCTCAGTCCAGTCTCCTGCTTTAGCTGTTGTAAGTAGGTTCTCATCACTTCATCTTCCTGTTCGTTTACAGGTTTGGCATAAATTGCATTAAGCAGACAACCGGGCTCTCCAGGAATGGGAAAATTAGTGATTCCCATGAATATATTTTTCTTGCCTTGACTTTTGGAATTGCACTTTTGTAGTTTCCATAGACACTCGGAAATGTAAAGAGTTATTATATATCAAGGTTCTATGAGCTTCATTCTTAATTTCATAGTTTTTGAAGAAGACATTGGCCTTGAAGTAACAGATGGCTTGATCCACGGTATCTGTATCTTTTGTCCTTTGAACTGACTTCTGATGGGTAACAGTGCCATATTTCCATTTTCCAAAGACTTTGGTGCCAGGGTCCATGAGGGAAGAGGGGTGAACCGGTACCATGGTGGTACCCAGGTTTTAACCCAGCTGAGCAGGATCAGGTTAGTTGCTCTGTCTTTTAGATCTCAGCTTAATATCAGCCCCACAGAGAAACCTTCCCTCAGTAACCATAAGTAGGGCCCACCATTTTCTCTCCGTTTCTCTATCCTGTTTGCTTCTTGTCACAGCAATTATATTCATTTGTTATTTGTTTATTTCCTTTTTATTATTTGTTTTCTTTATAGCAAAATCGAAAGGTCGATAGCAGGATCCATGTTTGTTGTGTTTACTGCTGCATCATTCCAGACACACAGACAGTGCTTTACAAATATTGGTGGAGTCCTTGGATGAATTCAACATTTACCTTCTTATCTTCTGTTTTGCTTCAGTTAATTAAAAGGAGTTTTATTCTCTGAAAACCCGCACTATCCAAGCAACTAAAATAGTCTGGAAATGTTGAAAGAAATAGGGAAGCCAACCAGAGATTTAATTCGCTCACAGATGATCCTGAAAATGGATGAGTCACTAAGCGATACTTAAAAGAATGTTCAAGAGTTACATGGGGTTTTGTTTTTGTTTTTGTTTTTTGAGACAGAGTCTCACTCTGTCACCCAGGCTAGAGTGCAGTGGCCCGATCATAGCTCACTGTAACCACAAACTCCTGGGATCAAGCAATCCTCCCACCTCAGCCTCCCTAATAGCTGGGGCTGCAGATGTGCTCCACACCACCACACCCAGATAATTTTTTAAATTTTTGTAAAGACAGGATCTCACTGTGTTGCTCAGTCTGGTCTTGAACTCCTGTGCTCAAGCAGTCCTCCATCCTCAGCCTCCCAAAGTACTGGGATTATAGGCGTGAGCCGCTGCACCCAGCTGGCTGTCTTTAATTGATGGTTTGCAACATGTTTGTTTTTGTAGAATCTAATCTGTATGATCTCTGCTGAATTAATCCTATGTTAGTTTTCTAAATCTTGAATATGCGTATTTTTCCACAATAAATATCTCCTCTTCCATTTCTTGATGTACCTCATATGATTAATTCTCCTGAGCAAGCACGGATCTTGACCTGTGGCTACCTGCATCTGCCTGTTTGTTTAGCAGAACAGAGAATTATAGTAAAACAGAGGAATGGTGCATGTGTTTGTGTTTGCTTTGCAAACACTTCTCTCTTCTTAGTCCAGAACACACTACAAGCTCTTAATTTTAGATTTTCATGGGTTTGTTGGTAACAGAATGTAGAGTGCAATGTTTTATGATTTATTTCCAAGCTGTTATCATAGTTACTTTTTCTCATTGTGCTTTTTAGCTATTTGATAAATTGTATGCTATCAAGAATATGAATTCATTACTATTAAATGTTAATGAATAACCTTTCTTCAGAATTAAATAGTAACCCCGTATACTTTCCCTTGTATGATGTCCTAACATATTTTTTAGTTTTTTTCCCCTTAGTTTCTTTCCTCTCAGTTTCTTCATCTGGCCCGTCAGTTATTGAACATATATCCCTTCCACCCTGATCCAATATCCATGACAACCAGAGATGGATCCTAAGCGTTGATTTCATCCGGGCTGTTTTGGTGCCAGATACTAAGTACACTGGCAGCCCCTCTCTGGTGTGTGGTGGTACAGTTTCCATTTGAGTCCCTTTCCATGGAACGAAGGTGACAGCTTTCAGCTTTCACAGTTTGACTAAACTCTCCATTTTTCACATTATGTAAGGAATCAAAATCACATTTTAAACTTGCTACTTGATCACTCTTTATTTAAAGTTTCCTAGTAATGTTTTATAATGATAGATATTAAGGTATGGAGAAGAAATAAAGGCTTTACAGTAGCCACGTCAATGGTTTTGTTTTTCTAACCCAATCATTTGCTCTCTCCCTCCAGAGATGACAGATGTGTGACCATGTGTTAACATTCCCACGACTAATACTTAAACAGCTATCAATAATGGGTCATGACTGTGTTTCCTTCTGAGTGCAAAGGCAGTCTTGGAATCTTTCTTAACACTATCAGTTGCCAATCTTGTTTTAAAAAGGAATCATCACACTCCCTGAAATCCTTCTAAGTTATTTTTATTCTATTAGTATCCTTTCCATCTCCCCCTTCTTACTCTAGCCCTGTCCCCTACCATGGCAATTGGACTCTTATTTGCGTGTTGCTTTAGGGTATTTTCTGAAGGACCTGTCATTTGCTTTTACAAAATGGGAAACAGAGATGACGTGGGTTTTCTTTTATACTCTTTTACTTTGCAATCCAACAATAACTTAACTAAATGAGCAGGAGACTATGTAAGGTAAGGTAGAATTTTAGCATCTGTCCCAGATAAAATTCTAACGTGTCCAGCGACATTGCATAGAATGTTCATTTCCCTGAAACTATAATATTAGTATTCTAGGGTGTGTGTGTGCACGCACATGCCAGTGGATATTACAGTCAAACAAAATGTTAGTGCAGTAACTATAGATCAAAAAGTTCACTTCAAAGAATTAATCCTGTCCAAAAGCAAATTCGTGATTTGGAAACGCACATTTTAAAAATAAAGCATTTTCTTTTAGTTCCTTCCCAATAAAAGATGGGTGGAGCCGTTCAAAGATGAAGTCTGCAATAACATCAAATGCCTCTGGGTAAGAAGGAGTGTGTTGTTTGAGTTTTCCAGACCGTCTTGTGGGATTTCGAAACTCTTTGAGTTCTTAGTTTGTGGTGTTTTTCGGATTAGGAACGTGTGTTAGGTGAGTTCTCGTGGAGGATGGGAAGGCAAATGCCCGGCCTGTCGGAGTCTAAGGACGCAGAAGCAGCGCTCCCGTCCTCTGAGTCACGCTTCCCAGGCTCAGCACTTTTCACTGAGGAGCTCGCTTTTGAAGTATTTTCTTTGCTTAATTTTCTTCACCTTTGAGATCCTTTCCAAAGTCTTTTCTTTTAAAATATCATGCATTCTTCTTTAGAAGAATTAGTCTTTCATATAATACAAAGAAACATGGGGTACTTGTAATCTGTCAAGTATGGCTAAAAACATGAAGGCGTTAAGGACAGATAAAACGAGGGTTCTGGGAGACGTTTTGCAGTCTAATTATAAAGCTGCTTTTATCCTGCTTTTCATTTTGTCTGACGATAGAGGAATATATCTGGGCAAAGAAAATAAGAGATTGTGACTTCATTTAGAAATTGTGATTTTTTTTTTATATGTATTGGGAAATCAAAATGGAAATCCTTCTTTGGTATTACAGTGAAGTATTGGCATCTTGTGTATGAAAATAGTTAAAGGTCTTATAAAAATTCTCCTCAGAACTACTACCTGTTATTTTACAAAGAGTAACTTTAAAAAATTAACCAAGATGATCATCAAATTATGTGGAAATTTTAAGTTAAAAAAAGTCACCATAAACTGTGAACATAGGATTCAGAACGGAAAATAGCATAGTAATTCCTAAAATAGTTCGTGTAGTCATATGTATGTATGTGTGGATGTAAATGGGTTTATAAATTTAAATACAGAATTTAGGAATTAAAGTATACGGTGATTCATAAAATAAATGGAAAATAGCTATACTTACAGGCATATTTGTTGAGATCTAATCTACAGAATAATTTCATATATTGATACACTGCAGCTTCTATTTACTAAGACAGAAACCCAAGGGTCCCTTTTTTCTTATTCTCTTTCCTGCTCTAATCTGTGTCTTTTCTCTCAAGATAACAAATCTCTCGGGTGGTAGCATCTTTTGCAGATGTTAATTTCAACATCTGGTGGACTCAATCTTGATTTTGTTCTATGAAACCTCATTCTGACTTTAATCGTTAGCCTCTGGAGCTTGCTTAAAATGTTTCTTTCAGATTTCCTGGGTTTTCATCACTAGAGACAAATTATTAATAGTTCTAGAGATAGATCTTCTATTACTATAAATCTGTCCTCCCTTAATAGGAAATACTTGAGGTTAAAATAAAGGGTGTCTATTTTTGTAACCCCAATACTTAATATAGTACTTAACACAGAGCAGTTTCTGAGTAAGTATTTGATGCATGAAAACATGTCCTGAGGTGTCAGGACTGGGAAGGACAGATGTTCATTTCAGCATCTGCTCACAGGGCTAAGCGATGCTTCAGGGAGTAAGCCAGTTGGGAGATGGTTTAAGTAGTTTCTGTTAAAAAAAATCTTTATATATATAATTATACTTCCCTTTCCCCATAATAAGACAAAGATGATAAAGCTGTTTCTTTTACATAGAGCTCTCAGCTAATCTTTCTGACTCTTACTTTTTAGCTCTGTATATTTAATGTTCAGTCCATGCTAATAATCATTTTGATAAAAATTTAACAGCAGAGGTGCCAGGACAACTATGTAAACTGTAGAAAGAAATAAACCCCTACTAAACTAAGTGAATTAGCATGAAGAAATAACTTTTCAAATTGTGATGATTAGAAATGATCCTAATAATCCTAACGAAGTACAGTGAATAAAGTGTATAAAAGGAGAGGGATAATAATATATGCATAAAATTAAAATGTAAATGTGATTTAATAAGACCCAACCAAAACATCATGACTGTTTTGCCTGACTTAGTGTGACGCCCTGTTCATTATGCAGACTAGTAAAATTTGATAATCATGCAATAGTATCCTAAGGTTGCATCTTTTACTGTATTTAAAGTTAAATGATAATGTGATATTTTGGAGTGACGAGAATGTTCATCAGCTTAGGGCTTGGCAGCAACTTTTCTAGTGTTAGCATTTTTCCTTTCTCCCACCATCGCTTAAAAATAATAACTGGGCCAGTCATAGTGACTCACACATGTAATCCCAGCACTCTGGGAGGCTGAGGCCGGAGGATCTCTTGAGGTCTGGAGTTTGCAACTAACCTGAGTGAGACCCCATCTCTACCAAAAAAAAAAAAAAAAGAATAGCCAGGTGTGGTGGCACGTGCCTGTAGTCCCAGCTATTCAGGAGGCTGAGGCAGGAGGATCGCTTTAGCCCAGGCGTTGGAGGTTGCACTGAGCTCTGATCGTGCCACTGCACTCCAGCCTGGGCAACAGAGTGAGACTCTGTCTCTAAAAAAAATAAAAATAAAATAATAATTTTTAAAAGTAACTCTTGATATGCATTCTAGTAGTGTGTGACATGTGGAGTTCCAATGGTGGCTGACCCATGTATTCATCATTTATTGAACACCTGCTTATGTTTCAGATATGCAAACACTTAGTTCCCTACTCTCCAGGATCTCTCAGTCTGGCTATGTGATACTTAAACTATTTTATTTTGCATTGGTTCAGGCTTTATCAGAATTCAGTTTTGCTGCACCATTCTGAAATTTAAAGAGCACTCTGGGAGCCACCAAGCTAACTAAAGCTAACTAAAATAAGACTCATGAAAACTCAAAAAGAATTGAATTATTTAGTAGAGAGCAGAGAAAGCTAAAGGGAGATGTATTAATCATTTTTAAAGACATAATGGATGGTGGCCATCTGGTCCTAGTGTTGGCCAAAGATGGGAAAGAAAAAAGCGGATTAAAGTATAGAATGAGAATTAAGGTTAGACTTGAAAGTTTAAGACCATGTAAATTATTGTTATATGGGTCCTATTAATGAATGCAGCCCTGACATTTTTAAAGGGTATTTAAAAAATAACATAAAATGTTTTTGTTCCCCCAAGTTAAATCTTGACTGAGTTTAGGTATCAGCAGAAGAATGTTCAAAGTTCTCCATCATCTTTCAGAAACTTAGAGCCTGACAAAGGAGAGGGCTAAGCCTTGGTTCCAGGACATACATAATACTGAATTAGTAAAAAACAAATGGTCACAGCAAGGTACATCCTAATTTGTTTTTATAATGTATTTATTTACTTAATATTTTTTAGAGCTGGGGTCTCACTATGTTGCCCAGGTCGAAGTGCAGTGACTAGTCATAGACGTGATCATAGTGCACTACAAGGCTGGAACTGCTGGGCTCAAGAGATCCTTCTGCCTCGGCCTCCCAAGTAGCTGGTGCATGCTATCGTGCCTAGCTCTGCTTTTATAGTTTTGATGAATCATTTAGAAAATTGAAATTCATTTACTAGAGATAAACTTAAGAGCAAGATTATGATCCTTTTAATGACTGAAGTTTATTTTTAAACTTTGCTCAGTTGCATATTGCTGGGGAAGATGTCTACTAAGAGTTAATGCCTCCTCTCATTTGGATTTGAAAGGCATTCTTGCTGTTAGCTTTTACAATACTTTTCTAAACCACAACAGCTTGGTATAACTTGGGTTAGGTTCTAAACCTTCAAAGAAAGTGGAGAGTTACAGTCCATCTGTTTTGTGATTTAACTTTTTTCAAAGCCTCTGATTTTTAAGCCCTTTCACTTCGGGTGCCAAATTTTCTCAAAGCATAAGACCCCTTAAGTCAATCTTTCCTTTTTGCCAAAGGAACGATTTTACGTCTGTTCCCTTACCATACAGCCATTGAAATCCAATATTCAGTAATATGCTTAGGAAGGTATCTTAATTTTTTTCCTCTTAAAAACATTCTGTATCATATTACTTACGGCCAATCTTAGACATGAATGTATGTACTTTACTTTCCTCATGCTTTGGGAGAGTAGAGAAAATTTTTAAATATAACAATGATTTTCTGATGACCAGCCAATTTTGTCTCTTCTTTGTCTCTGATTGATCTTTTTTGTATTTGTTTTTATTCCTTAGTTGCAATTCCAGAGCTTTGTTTGTGCTGTGCTTCTAGTAAATGAAGAATACATGCTTGATCAGTTTAAGTATGCAAACTTTTGCCAAGAGATAATTAACTGTCCGCATGCCATCTGACCATTGACTTGCCAATTTAAGTTTTATGGTGTGGTTGAACAATTAGTTAAACTACATTATCCTGGTAATTCATATTTTTCCAAGAATTATAACTTTCTACCTTTTTTTTTCTCTTAATATTAGAGACAGAACAAATTATATCCAGTCTGCATATGGGCATCTCAACTTTGAGAGAAAAATGTCCTCTACACCGCTATCATTAACTGCACACCTTTCTCTAATAATGATTTCAAACTATTCACAAATCCAGAGGTTTGACATGACAAATGATTCATTCCACAGGAAGACTGTTTTCCAGATGGGCTGACCTGTCAGAAGTGTAGCATACTATACATATGATGATACCAAAGATATAGTTCCAGTAACACATGATGAGAAAATGCGAGATCTAAAGTATCTGGAAAGGGCATAATTGATTCTATAGTGGAAGAGATGCCCACTCAAAATTTTAAAAACCAATGCTTAAACTAAATGACAAAATTGTCTCCAGATATGAACTAGCTTGGCAGAAACTTGGTCCCAGATAGCTCTACACAGTGGATAGTTGAAGCTAAATGTGCTACCCTTCCTACCCAGTTATGTTTTATTTGAACTACTCTGAAATGTGCAGTAAAAAAAAGTATCACGTGCAGTAAAAAAAAAAAAATTCAGAAACCTCAGTAATTAGAGTGGCTAAACAAGGAAGGCCAGCTTAATTCTTAATCCAACATTTAAACACTTAAAATGATGATTAATTTTAATGTTTCTTTACTCTTTCAGTTGAGTTATTTGACAACATTATTGTTTTGAGAAATCTAAGACTTGCTATTTTGTGTGTATATATCCGTTTATATTTAGCTTTGCTGACTTTCCTTACATGTTGATAATGTAAATGCATCTGGAAAAGAGGGCAACGAAACTAACATTTATCAAGTGCCTACTGTGAGCAAGCCAATATGCCAGGCTGTATATATATGTATGATATTTATCTAACGTTCATAGCCCTGAGGCTTTGGTGTCATTAACCCTGTTTTACAGATGAAGAATATCTGGCATGGAGAGGTTAAGTCATTTACCCAAGGTCATAGGATTATTAAATGGCAGTTCAAATGCAGATTTATTTAAAAGCCATAGAAAAAAATAATCAAAAGAATTTTGCAACAAAGCCCATTTCATCATATCATGAGTGCTTAGGAGAGGGGACAGGATCTAATTTGTCTTTTTGCAGCTTTAATTTTCTACTTCCACTTCTTTCCTTTTCTTTTTAAGCTTCTTTTTTCCTTTTGCATGATGTGCATTCCTCTTTTTTTTCACCCTTTTCTAAAGCCAAAACAGTGAGCAGCTTAAAAGGTTAAGGAAAAGAGGGAACAAGGAGGCGGAACTATTGTGGTCTCTTTTTATTTTTTATGCCTCAAGCATACAAAGCAGTAATATCCCCGGTCTTCCAAAAAAAAGCAGCAAATGTGGTTACTTACTAAGCTCACGTTAATGGCCATGTGAGTGCACGCTGAAAATGGATGGTGAATGGAAAGTAAGGGCATAATTAACATAACAAACCATTCTAATAGAATTAGTCTATGACTGAAGGAGGCAAATGATGCCAAATCATTCCGTATTGTTCAGTGCAATTTCTTTTTTAATATCAGGTATAAATTTAACTGTGTGTTGTAAAAGTTAGTTTGTTTAATCAAGAGATATTGTTTGACTCTCGTTCCTCCATTAACTATAATACTGTTTGTCTTAAGATATGCTTATGTGGTAGACATTATGTTAGTGTAATTCTGAAAAAAATGTAATTGCCTGATAGTAGCAGTGAATGCTTTAAAAAAATTACTTTCAGTATAATTTAAAGAAAAAAATTATTTATATGGCTTGGGGCTTACACATAGATTTGGGACTTAAAATACATTTAAAACTGCAACGTTAGGAATGAAATTTTGTACTTGGTTCATAGCAGGTGCTCAATAAATGAGCATTGAATGAATGTAGTATTAAATAACACTAATATAAACCAAACAGCCATACAAGTAAATACTGTGTCAAGGAAAATTCAGTATCTCAAGAAAAATGCAGATGTTAACTGAAATGCATTATATGAGTTTTAAATTGTTGTCCTTCAAAATGCAATAATATTTTTATTGACCTTGATTTTATGGTTTGTAAAATATGTTTTTATAATTTTCTAAAAATTATAATTCTCCAGAATTAATTTTTCTTTTTTTTACAAACACTTAAAAGTTATTCTCAAAGAATAACTTCCTAGTCCTAATGCTTAATGCAAAAAGTAACAGTAACAGTTTTTTTCATTTAGTCTCTTTCTTTGTCCAAATGACCAACTGGAGTCTCATTGATTCCCAGCAGAATTTCTACCCTACTGCTCTGCCCTTTTCTTAGGAACCTAGAAATCTGGCTAGAAGGCACAACAACCTTCCTTCTTCCTAGCAGACCAGGGATTCCTACTGTCGGAAGCAGTGGGCATGAAAGCAGCAATTTTACAGCACAAAAGCTCCAATAACATTTACTTCGGTTGGCTGAGATTGAAATGCACACGGGCACTGCTCAGTCTTGGTTGCTTAAGCACCGGCTTCCCTTGGCTTTTTGCCACTTTGTGTATTTCAAAGAGACAAGTCCTTTAAGGAGAAAGGTTTTCCTTGTAACCTGCAGTGGAGTAAACAGACCATTCAGGCATAGTTTATTGCATTACAAACTCAACTATGCAAACTATTCCAAAATGGAATACAAGAGAGTAATTAGTGAAATCATTTGGTCATTAGATTTTATAAGCAGGAATTGTCCCATTTAAAAAGTAAAATTTTCTTTTGCAAGAAATCACTACTTTATAGTTAGAGAATGATAACTTACTTCTTAAAAGTTTTACTTATTCAAGTTTTGAAGCTTAAGGTCACCCATTTACAAATATCTTCCCTTCTCACTCGCCTGTAGCCAACATTTTGTTGAATTAATTTGGGAAATCTTAAGAGAGCACCCACATTACATTATAAGCCAAACATTGAAGTGACAGTGACCCACTCCTATGGGATAAAGTGGTGGACACACAAAAACATTTAGCTGTCTGGGCTCATGCACGTTTGCTGCTTTATTTCATCGGAGTCCTTGGAAGACAGGCAAGGAAAGGCAAGAGGGCTTCCCTTAGGTACTTCAGGTTAGCCTAGAAGCAGTATTCATTTAATCAATGATTCATTCATTCCTGCAGCCAATTTCTTAATCATAGATCTATCTAGGCTAAGAAGCAGTCTAAATATGGTTACCAGACATCTTCACCTTTCTGTAGGATTGACCTGAGTTCTGTATCTGATTTTTGTGAATACGTTTTTTTTTTTTTTTGGAAGAACCTTAAAACAAAATTATAAAATCTCATGTAACATCAAAATGCAATGACTTCTCTCATTTCTACTTAACATTATATCCAATGATTGTATGTTTATAAACCAATCATATTTATACTAGTCTGATCCAACTGGATAGTATTAAAACTGTATAAAATGAGCATATTTACTAACTGGGACTCTATTTATTGTTCATATGCCAAATCTAATCCCTTGTTTGTGTGAACTAAGCACTCTGAGCCTCATTAAAATCATTATTGTCTATAAGTAAATTATAATGTACTTTAATTTCTATAATTATGTTTATTTTTCACATTTTATTAAATAAATTAGTGAATCAGCTCTTAATCAATATTTTCTTCAAATACTCATTTCTTTCAGAAAAAGGCCTAGGGTCTTACGTAAGCTAACAAATGAGCCATCGTCCCCGAGGAACCCTAAGCAAGGTCCTTTTAATCTGGGTTAATAGCCTCCCTTATTGATGAATCTGGCCCCTGCTCTGTTTAATTTGTATATCATGTCTATCCAGAGATGCTCAAAGAGAAGGTACAGGGCACACAACATGTGGTTGGAGTTCGAACTACCCGGTCTGTTTCTGCAGCCCACAGATTCTCATCAGTACCCCAGGGCGGACAGGTGCACACTCTCTGATCTCCCCACCTCTGCACCCACCTCTGCTCTCCCCAGCAGCCTCCAGCAGCTACACTGTCACCACCCCAGCTGAGAATCAGTATCACTTCTGGTGTGATTCTGTCGCTCAGATATGTCTGGGCACATAAGAGCTTTATGTGCACTGGAAACGTTTTTACCTAGATGTCAGTACCGTTAGCACATGTTTACATTTATTTCTTTCTGAGTAAATATATATATAACTTTGAAAATGTCCAACCTTCCTGTTGCTCAGTTGCAATCCTAGTTTACTGTGACTTGATGTGATTGATTCAGTTTCTTCTGATTATTAGAAAGAACTTGCAAAGAGGCTAGGTGGGCTTTGCCTGTTACCTTGTCGTGCTTTCATCTGTGGCTACGATCTGATTTCCCTTTAATGTATTAAGGAAGGATTTAAATGGCATCTGAGATAATCTTGAGTTTCTGGGTTACTTTGCAGGAGTTTGCCCTCAATAGAGTGTGCAAGAGGAAAGAATGGGAATGACCCTTCCCTGTCAGTACATGCCTATAGCGAAAACGCTTCAGAAAACAAGTGAAGCACTCCTAATGAATTGTGCTTTTGGTTCTTTGAATCTGCACAGCATCTCCATCAGGTTTTTACAGCTGGACTCTGGCTGTAATTGCTACTGGGATGAGATGCACAACATGGGGTGTGGAAGCTAAGTGCTTGTAGTGTTTTAGTGGCCAAAAATATACGGCATGGTAGGAGCATCAGGCTTCGTGAAATTCACACTTGTATATATCTTCATGTTCCTCACCCGTTTCTGACACACTGCTGATTTGCCAGCAGGCTACTCTAGATGAAGGTGATAAAAGTGGCAAAGCTGAAAGATGTTGTTTTTTAAAAGACACTGTACATCAATTGAGTAAGAGGAAGTAGATTGGGGATGTAAATGCATGAAAAGCCTCTCTGGCTGTTCTTCAGTAAAGACAGTTGGTGTTAATCTCATCAGTGCAACAAAATGGAAAAGATTACGGTTTTAATCTTATTATAATATAGTACAAAATGGCATACATTAAAGTGTTTCTCCTAATGTAAACAATAATTCTGTGTTTCTGTAGCATCAGCGCTCAGACCCCTTGTCCTAATTTGTCATTAGATATAAATCAGTTTTTATGCTTCTTCCAGAGAAGCTTTAAAGCCTAATGTTTCCTTATTTGAGATGTTATAATTCTAAAGAGGGTAAAATTGATAGCTTCACTGAAGAGAAGTATCATATCCAAAATTATAATGTAAAGGAATAATCCAAATGCCCATGCCGATCCACCCTTGTGGTTATTTAAGGTATAATCAATGAGGCTTGGAATTTAATGCAATTCAGTTGGCATCATAATTCTCCACAGTGACAGCTGTGACCACGGAGTCTCCAACCCAGTTAAATTATTCTTTCACGTTAGTGTTTGCATTTTCTATTTTGTTCTTTCTTTTTTCTTTATTCCTTAGTTTTGTTTTCTGAAATCAACCCTCCTTGTGTCAATCCAGACAAAATACCTTATAATGCTTGCATTAACTATCATTTTAAAAGCAGTTTGAATTATACATATTAATTAATTCTGAGAACAATAGAGTACACAGGAGAGAATTACTTAAATTTTTCCAAAGTGGTATAATGCAAAGAGTTCCCTAAAATCCCTGAAAATAATTTTTCTTGTTTCTATAGAAGAGTTGCTTGTTCTTTGGTACTTACTCAAATCATGCTATTTTGTTTAATTACAATAAAATAGTAACCATTAATCAAAAGATCCTTTGTTTTATTTAGAATTCACATTTTTTGTTCTCCTGAGCATATTTAACTGCCTTTCTAAGATTGTTTTGTAATAGCAAAGCCATGAAATGGCAACATGATAGCCTGAATTGAGAGACAATGTGCGCCTTATGCAAGTATCGTATAATAATGTGGTCCCCGACCCCTAGGCCTGAGCTCTGCCGCCTCCCCCCTGACCCCCCAACCCTCCCTGCTACTGCCATGGAAAAATTGTCTTCCATGAAACTTAGGAACCCGCCTCACAGCAGGAGGTGAGCTTCATCTGCATTCACAGCTGCTCCCATGGCTTGCATCACCGCTTAAGCTCCGCCTCAGCAGGAGGTGAGCTTCATCTGCATTCACAGCGGCTCCCATGGCTTGCATCACCGCTTAAGCTCCGCCTCCCCCCACCCCCACCCCGTCCATGGAAAAATTATCTGCCATGAAACCATCCTGGTGCCAAAAAGGTTGGGGATCACCACTATAATAAACTTTGAGATTTTCTATTGATTTTTTTTTAATGTCCAAGGTTTACTGTATTTTTTATAAAGTTTTTTCACTTCAAGAGTCATATTAAGCTTTATTTTATTCAGAATTTCTTTAAATGTCATGCTTTCATTGAAATTTAATTTGAGAAATGGAGAATCGGGAATCCTCATATATTCTATCAAGAGTAACTATCCTCACAATACAATGCATCTCTCTCTCATGCACGCATAAACATATACACACACCCCTCACTCCTGGCAATATTGCCGTACATAGGAGTTAATTTATTTTAATTAAAATTCCAAAAGTAGTTTATTGCAAACACACCACACACACTCACACACACGCATGGAAAGTTATACTCATTAAAAAACAAAAAAGAAAATCTAAACAACTAAAATATTAAGGGCAACTGGAATAATAATAGGTGTTTTACAATTTTTTTCCCCAGTTTCTTCTTTAACATTGAATTGAGAATGGATTCCATTCTGAAGGCGATTCCGCCATTTAGTATTTCAAAACTTTGGTAATTCCCTGGAGTTCGATTCTACCTTTGCTGCTTCCCCCACACACAGTGATTTCCCAGTAATACCCGCAGAAGCTGCAGAGTGAAGCTAAGGCAGTCACTCTGCTGCGGAAGAGATTTTTTCAGGGGAAGCAAAGGCACAGTTTTGCTTGTCTTTCCTACTGGTTAATGCCATCAGTGGGTGGTCATGCCTGCTCTGTTCTTGAACAAAGGACTTCCTTCTCAAGAGCAGCAGGGGTAAAACTGACAAGTATCACATCTGTTTCCTGCTGCTTCTCCAATTCCCATGGGAGAGCACGCCCCCCCCCCCCACACACACAGCAGCAGCTCTGATGGTACCACAAAAGAAACAAGGCAGTAGGGCATCATAAATGAACAAATTCTGCTTGAGTGAAAGAGGAAGGAAAAAGAAAACATCAAATAACAACAATATAACAAACAGCATTACAGAGGAAAAATAAAGGGCAAAGATAACAACTTGTCCTGGAAGACAGTGTTTTAGAGATAGTGTCTTCACTTGATGTAAAGTCTGAGTGTTGATATATGTACACATTTTAAAAGTGGTATAGGATGGGGTACATCCATTTCTCTCCATTCATGTGCCAAGAACTGGTCCTACACAAAGGATGCATGGTTTTGTTTGAAAGATACGTCCAACTGGTTGTAATTTCGGGCCTTTGCACTCACTACAAATGGGAAGAAAAGTGGTAGGCAACTTTAAAAGCCAAAGAAGATTTAACAAGTATAATTAATAATTGAAAAAATGGAACTTGAGATAGATTCAAAATAACATTGATGGAAATTCATAAAACTAAATTGGGTAATGTTTGTACAACTCTGTAGATTTATTAAAAATTGTTGAATTTATGAATTCAAACTTCAGAATCACAAATTTTATAGTATAAACAATTCCTAAATAAAAGTGTTAAAAAAATTAACTCATATCTTCATAGCTCTTTACAGTTTAAAAAATACTCCCAAATATATAATGACATAGGAAAATGCTCAGGCTGACAATACAGGGAAAATAGCAAAGCAAAATTGTGCAGTATAATCTTAATTGTGACTATATTTGCGTATAAAAAAGGAAGGAAGCAAATCAAACTGGGTCTGGGTATATGGATTATGGGTGACTTTTGTTTACTTGTTTTCCCAGTTTTATTTTTTTATAGTTCTATGTTTTTATACTGAATGTGTAATATTTTTATGATGGAAATACAAAAAAATTTTAATAAGACCCTTTGTCAGTACCTATCAAAATTGTTTATGTGGCTAAAGGCTATGGCTCAGTATTTCATTTCTCGGGATGAATCATATGGAAATAGTTATATAAATGGTTAAAGATTTAAGTACTGCATGGACATTAGAAGCAACGTAAGTGCTCATCAAAAGAGAATTCATGCTACGTAACAATACTATTCAGTTATAAAAGAATGAACTTTAAAAAACACAAGACATGGCCGGGTGCGGTGGCTCACGCCTGTAATCCTAGCTCTCTGGGAGGCCGAGGAGGGCGGATTGTTTGAGCTCAAGAGTTCGAAACTAGCCTGAGCAAGAGCAAGACCCCGTCTCTACTAAAAATAGAAAGAAATTAATTGGACAACTAAAAATATATATAGGAAAAATTAGCCGGGCATGGTGGCACATGCCTGTAGTCCCAGCTACTTGGGAGGCTGAGGCAGGAGGATCGCTTGAGCCCAGGAGTTTGAGGTTGCTATGAGCTAGGCTGATGCCACAGCACTCACTCTAGCCCGGGAAAAAGAGTGAGCCTCTGTCAAAAAAAAAAAAAAAAAAAAAAAAAACAAGACATTATGTACATATATACATAAACAATAGTGTATGTGTACATATATACACACTAACTTGAAAAGATACCCATGCTCTATTGGAGAGTGAATAAAAAAGCAGTTTGCCAAACTAAATATA
>CAUYSK010046869.1:0-20707 GCA_963575035.1 Avahi laniger
GAGAAAAAGAAACAGGAATAAGCTGCTCTCAAGAAGTGGGGGTGGATAGAGCTGGAACCCATTCTACTAAGTGAAGTATCCCAAGAATGGAAAAATAAGCACCACATGTACTCACCAGCAAATTGGTTTCACTGATCAACATCCAGGTGCACATATAGGAATAACTTTATCGGATGTTGGGCAGATGGGTGGGGGGAGGAGGGGATGGGTATATACATACATAATGAGTGCAATGCACACCATCTGGGGGATGGACACCCTTGAAGCTCTGCCTGGTGGGCGGGGGAGAAGGGCAACATAACCTAAACATTCGTACCCCCATAATATGCAGAAATTAAAAAAAATTAATGTGTGAACCTGTGATTTGAAAAAACATACCCTTCCATGAGTTTCATCCCTACTCATATTCAATAGATTAGACACTGGCAAACTAAATTAAGTCACCTAAGATTCCCTGCTTAGGTGTTTAGGAAGACGAAGGCATCTGGGAAGTGTGGGGAGTACATGGCACTCTTGGGGCTCCAATTAAATTGTATTTAAATAAGCAGCAACATACACATTGAAGAAATTTTGTAATTCTACAGCCTTAATATTTTGCTGTTTTTTTAACACATTAACTGCCGTGTGAGTTGTACTTACCTTATGCTAGTTTTGAGCCCAGGGCCTCATGAAGTATATGTAACTCACACTCCTCTTTACCTTGGGAGCCACATGGTACACAGGCAACTCACACCGCCATGATATAGCATACATATTATGTGATGGGTTATCCCCTGGGCAAAACTCTGCAATTGGTTTGTGAAAATATTACCTGTTGTTGTTCTTATTGTTACAATTAATATTGACAATTTAATTGCGTATAACTCATGAAGAGAAAACAATAAAAAATAAATAATTTTTCATTAAATTAGATAGGATCATTTTATTTTTGAAGTTTTCATTCTATTTTCATAATAAAACACTGTGGTTCCAAGGAAAAAATTTTTTTTCTAGTGTAGCAGTCAATGCATTAAAAAGTACATTCAAAAAACAAAACAAAAGTTGGTGGCAGCTGGGGGGAATACAAAATAGGTCCCTGAATAGATGACAGACTTTGTCCATTTACCCACCTACAGTTACATGTGAGTATATGGTACCCCTCCCCCCAACTAGGTTAAGTAGTTGTCTTTTCCACTGTGGTTCAATAACCTCCAACTGTTCCACCTTGAAATAGGTAACAGTCTTTGGAAATAGTCACTCTAGGTTGTGCAAAGTTTCTGTGTATAATTTGTTGCAAGTGACAAAGCTACTTTCAAGAGCCCCTTCTTTCCAAAATTGAAAAAGAAAATCTAGTCTTTATTTGTTTTGGTATAAATTTTTTTGTTTGTTTGTTTTTAGTTTTTGCAAAGCAGCATAGCAACAATCATGATGGTAGGACTGCCTGAGGTTGCTGTCACAACTGCAAACATCATTTGCACATCAGTAGGAAAAAAGAAAATAGAAGGAGGAGATGGATTTCTCAAGAAAACAGAAAAAAGCACAGATGCTAGAGATTTCACCCTGACTTCATTTCTCCTTCCATGCAAGTTCCTCTTTGGCTTAACTGATCACAATCTTGTTTTCTTCCAGGAAGTGAGGGAAACTGGTGTTTGTGAACACTGTCAGTAGCATTTGAGCACTGTTACCTGGTTAGGAGCCATCCATCTTGGTCCTATTCACAACTGAGTTGGCCCCAGGGAAACTGGAAGGGTGAGAATACCACTGCTCTGGATCACAGAGATCTCATCATTCTTCATGGCCAGACCACTACTGAGCATGCTGATGTGCTGGTTCCACACAGCAGAGTCCACATGCACCAAAGGGCCAGAATTTCCTCAGAAAACATTTCTGATACTCTCTTTCTATCCATTCCTAACAGAGCCATGGTGCTCTCAATAGCTAGCTTCCTTCCATGATATGCCAGAAGTTACTGTTTGCCTCATGTACCATATAGTGTACCATCAAGTTGCCTTTGGTGGTAAAAACTTGCTCGTATATGTTGCACACAAAAGGCTTCTCTCCAGTGTGAGTACTTTTGTGAATCTGAAGAGTACTGGCAGACGAGAAGTTCTTCCCAGGCTGTGTGGAGCGGTGTTGCTTGGCCTGTGGGCATGGCTGGGCCAGCAACAAAGGTGTCATACCCAGGGACATGGTTAACGGTCCAACAAATGTACCAGGAACTTCAACTTCAACATAGGTTGGCTGGGCTCGGATAAACACTTATGGAAGACTGCTCTGACCCTCCATCTCAGGGTGGCTGTTCTCAGAGTTCCCAGCTTTGCCCCCAGCATAAGGAAACTCTGACTTGATACATTCTGTTTGGCTGTTAGCCGGGGAGAGTACCTGAAAGGATGTGGTTTCCATCTGGACTTTGGCTCTGAATTTCCTGATTTCCCATCAGTAAGGACAAGTTGTTGGTTAAGCTATCACTCTCTACTGAACCATCTTCTCAGCTGCTCTGCTGCTGCAGGCCAAAAGGGGCAGAACCCACTTTCCCCAGGACATCTAGGGAAGCCATCATGGCAAACCCTAGAGTCAGTGATGCTGAGTGGATGCTGGGAAGACAGGCAAGGACTTTTGAGGAGCTACTGGGGGTATCCTGGGAGCTGACTTCTACATTGATGCTTTCCACAATATCATGATGACAGATGGCACTTGTACTGCCATTGTCACTGACATCATTGGCTCAGGACCCAAAAAGTCACAGAGATTCTCTAGCAAGGGCATGTTGGGAATCTAACCACCCATGTGTATCTGAACATGTTGCTGCAACATGACTGCACTGGTAAATTTCCTTTGACTGATGAGGCACATCTTTATGGATATATTGGTTCAATGAACCCTGAGGTGTTATCTTCAAGTTGCCTTTGGCAGAAAAATCTCAGTGACAGCTCTTACACTGGAACAGTCTATCCCCAGTGTGGGTGTGGTAATGCATTTTGAGGAAGCTATGGCAGCTTAAGATTTGGTGACAAATGACACATTTACTGAGGTCAGTGGTGGCTTTGTCAATGTTCTCCACCAGCTGCTGCAATTTCAGAGTGTCTGACCCTGGCTTGAGGGTCCCACTCCCTTGGAAGCCACTAACACTTGGGGAATTATGGTTTGACACCACCCAGGTTGTGTGAGTCTACCTTCACTTTCTGGAGAAAGCCTAGGCCACAGGTGGTTGGGCAATGGGCCACCCATGAGGTCCTTTGGGTTAGCCCCCAAAGAGATATTTTTGAGATAACCCTACAAAGGAGGTCCCTTTTACAAAAACAAGTTTGCTGTCTAAGGAGGAACTCAATTCATCCATGGGGAAAGGTACAAAGAGTGCATAGGAGGACATCATTGCCTGCTCCCATTTTGTCCTGAAACTTGGCAAACATCTAGGGGATTTGCCTTTATCTGAAGATATTGATGAAAGCATGCCTTGAGGTTACCCTTAGTGGTAAAGTCATGACCACAGACAAAGCACATCAGGATCTCTCTCCAGTGTGGGAATGGAGTTGGATCTGCTTTAGTACATAAATTTGTACTTGTAGAAGATGGCTTTGTCTTTGGGTTTGACATCAAGCTCAGGATGTTCTGTGGCTTCCCTTTTCCTTTCTTGGATGGGTCTAACACCACAGTGGAGAAAGGACTCATGAAGAGCACAGAGCCTGGAGCCTGGGATAGCGAAGCACTCAGGAGGCAAGTCATGACATTCAGGAATACCCATGTCTCATACAGCTTCAGGGCAAAGGGTATCAGTCCTGGGGACAGAGAGCTGGAAGTGGAAACGATGTTGGCATGAGGTAGCTTCGCTTGTTTCAAGGCATCCAGAGACAGACTTTGACTTCGAGCTTTCTGGCTGAGCAAAGCTATGGCTGCTGGGACATGTAGCTGCTCCAATTAAAAGACATAAGAGTGGCCGGGCGCAGTGGCTCACGCCTGTAATCCTAGCACTCTGGGAGGCCGAGGCGGGCGGATTGTTTGAGCTCAGGAATTCGAAAGCAGCCTGAGCAAGAGCGAGACCCTGTCTCTACTAAAAATAGAAAGAAATTATTTGGACATCTAAAGATATATAAAAAAAATTAGCCGGGCATGGTGGCACATGCCTGTAGTCCCAGCTACTCGGGAGGCTAAGGCAGAAGGATTGCTTGAGCCCAAGAGTTCAAGGTTGCTGTGAGCTAGGATGACGCCATGGCACTCTAGCCCGGGCAACACAGTGAGACTCTGTCTCAAAAAAAAAAAAGACATAGAGTGGCTAAATGGATAAAGAAACAAGATCCACTGCTTACAAGAAACCCACTTCACCTATAAAAACACACATAGACTGAAAGTGAAGGGATGGACAAAGATACTCCATACAAGTAGAAACCAAAAAGGAGTAGGAGTAGCTATACTTATATTAGATAAAATAGACTACCAGTCAAAGACCACAGAAAGAAACAAAGAAGGTCATTACATATTGATAAAGGGAAAGTTCCCCAAAAGGATATCACAATTATAAATATCTATGCATCCAATGCTGGAGCACCAAAGTATACAAAGAAACATTAATAGAGCTAAAGGGAGAGATAGATTGCAATACAATAATAATAGAGGACTTCAACACCCCACTCTTAGTAATGAACAAGTGATCTAGATGAAAATTAACAAAGAAACATTGGAGTTAAACTACACACTCGACCAAATAGGCAGGATATTTACAGAACATTTCACCCAATTGCTGCAGATACACATTCTTTTCATCAGCACATGGAACATTATCCAGAATAGACCATAACTTAGGCCACAAAAGAAGTCTCAACAAATGCAAAAAAGTAGAAATCATATCAAATATCTTTTATGACCACAATGAGGAAAACTAGATATCAATAACAAGAGGAACCTCAGAAACTACACAAATACATGGAAATTAAATAACATGCTCGTTGATTACCAATAGGTCAGTTAAGACATTAAGAAGGAAATTTAAAAATTTCTTGAAACAAATCAAAATAGAAATACAATATACAAAAATCAATGGATACGGTAAAAGCAGTACTAAGAGGGAAGTTCATAGTATGCCTACTTCAAGGCATTTATTTTGCCTTTTCTTCAAATAAACAACCTAATGATGCACCTTAATGAATTAGGAAAACAAAATCAAACCAGACCTAATGTTCATGAAAGGAAAGAAACAATAATGATCAGAGCAGGAATAAATGAAATTGAGACTAAAAAATACAGAAGATCAACAAAACAAAAAAGTTGGTTTTTTTAAAAGATAAACAAAATCAACAAACCTTCAGCTAGACTAAGAAAAAAAGAGAGAAGAC
The DNA here is from genome assembly GCA_963575035.1 of Avahi laniger. Taxonomy (NCBI): domain Eukaryota; kingdom Metazoa; phylum Chordata; class Mammalia; order Primates; family Indriidae; genus Avahi; species Avahi laniger. The sequence continues at coordinate 5,307 of CAUYSK010046869.1, forward strand.
CCAAATAAATAAAATCAAAAATGAAAAAGGACACATAAAAACTGACACCACGGAAATACAAAGAATCATTAGAGACCATTATGAACAACTATATGCCAATTTGGAAAACCTAGAAGAAATAGATAAATTCCTGGACACATACAACCTACCAAGATGAAACCATGAAGAAATAGCAAATGTCAACAAAGCAATAACAAATAATGAGATCAAAGCTATAATAAAAAATCTCTCCTCAAAGAAAAGCCTAGGACCCAATGGCTTCTCTGCTGAATTTTCTACCAACATTTAAGGAAGACCTAACATGGACTCTACTCAAACTTTTCAAAAAAAAAATTGAAGAGGAAAGAATACTTCCAAACTCATTGTATGAGGCCAGCATTACCCTAATACCAAAACCAGACAAGTTCACAACAACAACAAAAAAAAAAAAAAAGAAAGAAAGAAAGAAAGAAAAAGAAAAGGAAAAGGAAAAGAAAACTACAGGTCAAAAAAAAAAAAAAAGCCTCGGCAATGTCCATTATAAACTCTCATAGTTCAAGCATTATCCTTCATAACATTAACACTGTTGTAATTCTCCATTATTTGTGTAATTATTGCATAAATATCTATTTCAACTGTACTATAGGCTCCATGAGAACAGGCCCAACCCCTCACACTCACACACACACACACACACATCTTGGCAGCCACGACAAATAGATTACAGCAATAGTTTGTCATAATGGCTATAATCCCAACTCAATTCACAAGCACTTCTAAGGGAACAAATGCCACTTCATTCTATCTACAATGTTGTCCTTATAGGACATTCATCTATCTATCTGTTATCCTTACAGGAAAAACAGTCACAAAAGAGGAAGTAAAGCAATGTGAATCTGCTAAAACCAATTTATTTACATGAATGGCAGTCAAGAGAGTGGGAAAAACAATTGGCTTAAAGTGTGACAGTATTTTCAAATAAGCATGGTTGAATTTACATTTTTTTTGGAGATGGGGGTCTCACTCTATTGCCTGAGGTGAAATGCAGTGGCATCATCATATCTCACTGCAACCTCAAATGCCTGGGCTCTAGCAATCCTCCTGCCTCAGCCTGTCAAGTAACTAGGACTACAGGCACGCACCACCACACTCAGCCAATTCTTGTACTTTTTGTAGACACAGGGTCTCACTATGTTGTTCAGGCCTGAATTTACATTTTATTATTAAAACAAAACCCTTTCTTCTCTGTTTTCTCATTTGATCCCTTTGTCTACATCAGTGCTGCTGATTTTCTTGGCCAAAGTAGGCTTATACCTTCATCACCTTCTTGAGTTCCCATATCAATAAAACATGGGTAATTGTTTAACAACTCTGCCATCCTTTCTTGACAATAATCCTAATGCTAATGGGTTTCCTTCTGAGTATGTGCAAACCATATTAGACAAATATGAAAAAAAATCAGACTTTTTCTCTTTGGTAGATTTCGTAGACACCACTTAATATTAATTTGATGCATCCATTGTTTTTCTGTTTATGTACCTTTGATTCTGTTCTCATACCTTTTGGTACAAGCCTGTCTCTCCTCAAATATATCTACTTCCTTCTAAAATGCTATTAAATGGAATTTTAAATTTCAATTAATTCCCCATCATTCTATCCTTTATGTCACAGAATTCTTTAATTTTATTCCTCCCTTTTGCTTGCCATTGTGTCCCTGGCACCCAGTACAGTTCCTTAACCATGATAGAAACTCAACAGACACTGTTTACTTGATGAATAAATGAACGAATGAGAAGTGCTCAAAAAATGGCTACATCATTTCACCTTTGGATAACTGTAACAGACTTGGGATAGACTCTGCCCCTTTGATCTATAGATATTCTTCCTATTCCTTCCTATAACAATACTGATTTTTCTTACATCTAATTAATCCTTTTACTTAATTCTGATGAAATTAATTATTATATTTTCCTCTGCTGCAAATTGGTATGCCTATGTACTCTTTTAAGACCTTCTATAATTGGACATCAACTCTATTTCCTGACAAAATCTCTCTAATCAGGCTACTTCTCTCACTGATTCATGAAGACATTATAGTTATTTAAGCCTCCATGGCTTGTGTCCAAGTCGTTCCTCTCAACTGGAAAGTTTCTTCTTGACCCAATCAAGATCTATCCATTCTTCAGTGTTCAAGTCTTAACTCCCCTAGAAAACCTAGCCTATTATAAATATCTTCTCTGAAGTCTATGGCCTTTTCTATACCACCGTGTATAGTACCTAATTACATAGTATGCTAAGTACTGGGGTTACAATATGAAGAAAGTACTTGCTCTCAAAAATTTCACAATTTAACAGTGGAGACAGCTTTACAAATAGTGATGAATACCATAATAGAGACACACATATGTGATTGAGATATTTAGGGGATATTAAATCAATGACCTTTAGTTCAAAGTCAGCCAGCAGTTCAGGGACCCAGCAAGAAACAAAATTCACATCCAGTTGGTTCAAATGATAAGACATTATTCAAAAGATTACTTTTATAGAGGTACGGACAGAGACAAAGTATACAGTGTTTCACTCCTAAAGGTAAATGTCTAGAAGCCGAGATTCTAGCAATGAGGGCCTGCACAACACTCCAAAAGACTTGCATAACACTTCAAAAGGCTAGTCATATATGAGTCCATACCATAAAACCATCCATTCACAGCAAAGACCAGAAAGGATCCAAAGAATATCAAACACATCCAAGGCCCCATCTATCCCACCATGAAGGCACATTTGTCCCAACTCCCTTGTATAAAGATACCATTATAGACAGGCAGAGGAAGGCAGAGAAAACCTAAAAGATTTATCATTTATCTGAAAGAGACTGAGTTATCTAAAAGAAACTTTTAAACTGGCTGGCCATAACGAAGATATCCTGATTGAGAAGTTTAAAGTTTTCCCTCTCCTACCCCACTGCTCCTGGTATCCATCAGGATAAAAGCTCTGAAGGAAGCTTAGATCAGTTATGGAAAAATAAAGGCTCATTTCATTAAAAAAAAAAATCATTCTCGGATAACAGGACTCCTCTTAATAGGAACCAACATCAAGCCATATCCAGCTCCCATAGGGCTCTGACCTCCAGGACAAACATGTGAATTGGCCTGGTCAATCAGAGCACTCCATCCCTGGGGCCAGTCTTTTCTTAAATGATGTGTACAGAATGATAGAATAAAAATGACTCTCTGAGCTGGTGGATTCCAAAACCCTTGTAAGCCAGGAGCTGCTAAAAATTATCTTTCTCACCAGATGAAAAAAGCCTACCCTAAGACAAAGGCAATGCAAGTAAAAACAGAAGTAAAGTGTTGAAGAATCAGCTACCTCTGGACTTTCGGTTCAGTGAGCCAATAAATTCCCTTTGTGTTTAAGGTAGTCTAGATTGAGTTTCTATCAACTGCACCTACAAAGTCCTGGTAGATGCAGAAAAGCAGAGATGAAGAAATTTTGTGTCATGCCACTTGAAAATTTATTTGCACCAAACTTCCAAGCATCAAGTCAATTAAATTTTCTTTGTTTAGTCTCCACCAATTGATTATAATCATGCCATGTTTTAGTATTTTTCATATTTTATCTATGATTTCTTGTACAGATTTTGTTTACCCTGGAGTTTCTAATTATTATTTCTATACACAGAAGAATCCTATGTATTCTTCACAGTATCATTAAAACCCTTTGGCTCCTTACTAATTGTCGAATGAGCTAACAAAATTTATAGGGAATTTTTAGGGAATTTCATATAAGCTATCTATTGATTTCTTTAGACTAATTTATTGCAACAACAGTGATCCATAGTATAGGAAGGCCTACTTCAAAAGAAGCTATTGCTTGGATAGTTTCAGGAGACCTAAGCAGAGCACCAAAGAATTATGAGGCCAAGGACAAGATGGAAAATGAGACTTCACTAAGACAATGTAGAGGACCTAATTGATAGATTAAGCAGATGGATGCCCACAAGAGAGGAACTTAAGAATTTACAGTGTCAGTCACTGTGCAAGGAATAGTGATTCATAATCTCATTTAATCCCTACAATTATCCTGTAGGATAAGTATTATACTATTTATCAGATAAGAAAACTGGGACCCAAAATCATGTGGTTAGTCCAATGATTTAAACCTAAAATAGCAGGGTGCAGTGGCCGGTGCCTGTAATCCCAGCTACTTGGGAGGCTGAGGTGTGCAGATGGCTTGAGGAGTTTAGGACCAGTCTGGGGAACATAGGAAAACCCTAACTCTTAAAAAAAAAATGAAAACAACAAAAACCCTAAAATATCTAAAGTCCTTGCTGTTTCTACTACTTTATCTACCTTCATAATGTTAAGTTTCAGAAGCACCATTAAAATATCACTATATGATATTACCTTTCCTCTCTGAGAACCAATCTCCATCCCCTCATGTACTCTCAAGAATGAGCATTTTCTCTTTGTCTACCTCACAATTTTAACAAGGCTTAGTCTAATGAGGAGGTACTCGGCAATGGACAATAGCAAGCAAAAGGAAGGAGTCAGGGAATCAGAACAAACAGAAAAGAGAAGAGAAAACATAAATATAAATTACTATAATACAGAGAAATACAAACACTGGGAAATAAGATAACTTTCAGAGACCACAAACAGGACCGATAAGGATAAAAAGGTAAACAAGCAGAAAGGAGATGAGAGGGATAGAAAGAAAATTTGACTAAATGGAGGGTAAAAATTAAATATTAAAATTCAAAAAAATCAATTCAGTCCCAAATGTTAAATAGCTGTAATGACAAATTCTCTTACACTAATTTCACCCAAACCTAGGCATAACAGAGAAAGTAATAACAGATGAAATACTGAAACAGAAAAGAGGGATTAAAATTGTATAGTTTAAAAGATCTAAGGAAAAAAATCTCCTGTTAAAGGAAACATGCACACATTTCTCTGTCCCTTAATTTTTTCTAAATCTACTCCCACTGTCTGCCTATGTAATTCCCTGCCAGAGCTTTGCAGCTGGTCCCCACCGGGGCTTAAGCAGCCTCCTCTCTGTGTTTCCATTTAAAAATCTTTATTTCAATAGGTGGGCCTAGAGCATCTGCACTTCCAAAATTACCACACAACTGATCCAAAATGATTGAAACAAAATTGGTTTCAAAAATTGCCCTTAGGCTGAAAAGAAGACGAAGGCTAACATTTCAGACCTAAAGAAACATTTATCACAATTCTGTGGTCTGTAATAGACTTCTGTAGTCGTAATAGAAATGTTGACAGCTTGTTAATTATAGAAATGCTTGTGAGCATCACTGTTATTCTTTTGAAAAACTGACAAAAGAGTTCAGAGTTTTTTTTACTTAAGCCAAGCCTTGCAACACCTCAAGTCTAATCTCTTCTCCCCCTGAGGCCACATTCAGTTCCATTTCTTCTGCTAGTATACACTGTGCTGACTCAGGGAAGGGTCTTCAATAACCCCCGACTCCAAAAGTTTCCAGTCCCCAAAGAAGACAAGAGAAGTCCCAGAGCAACGATTTTTAGTCAGAGGCTTTTTAGGGCTTGCAAGGATTACACCACTTGATAAGACCCAAAATAGTTTAAATCTCTCTGAGATCCTTGAACTAGAGAGTGTACCAAACTCTGAAAGTCACATGGCATGAAACAGTATAGGACCTTACACATAGCAGATATTAATAAATATTTGTGTGTGATTCAGATCTTCCACCCTGAAATTCAACTGGAATTAAACTGTCTTCCTTGGGTAGGGAAAGCAAGATATATAATGAATAGAAGTTTGAATCTGTGCTTCAAACCCATCTCCACCACTAACTAGTTGTTCAGTACGGATAATCATTTAACCTCTTTGGTCTTCATATTTTATTCGTTTGTAAAATGGAGAGAAACTGAGCAATAACTTTCAACCATTGTTGTCTGTCCCACCAATTACTCAAAGAACATAGATTCTAACATTATAGAAACAAAAACTCTACTCTCCCCACAGATATTTTTAGGCATATAAGAATTCGGTTACTGTAAGTATTAATTACAGTAAAGTTTAAGAAAAAAAATTACAGTGGGTTCTCAGGAACAGATTTTACTAGTATGGCCTGGATCCAAGATGAAATTAAAAGTGCACTGAGTCCTTTGAAAGTGGGTCAACTCTAGAATAAACAGAATTTTACCAGGTTATATATTTTTGTGCCTTGTTGATTATTTTGAGATCCTTTGAAGCAGGGTTTCTTAACAGCAGTATTATTGACTTTGGGGACAGGGGGAGCTGTTGTGTTCGTTGTAAGATGTTTAGCAGTATCTCTGGCCTACACCCACTAAATGCCAGTTGTGATAACCAAAAATATCTCCAGATATAGTCAAATGTTCCCTGGGAGTGGGGGCAGGGATCAAAATTGCTCTCCGTTGAAAATTTCTGCTTTGTAAGATGTCATGTAAGTGGGTTTTTAATAATGCAATATTTTAAAAGTACTTTCTGCTAACCAGCTGGATCAGCTCAGAGAATTTAAGGTATTTATTGAAGACTAATGCTTCTATCTGACTTTAAAGGACTTGGAAAGGGAATTATGATTTGTTACACATATAATATGTATAATTAATACTATACATGACACATACAATTAAATGTGAATAATGTTTGGCTCATCCCAGAAGACGTTAAACAAACTTACACTCTTTCATTTCATTGAATTTTAAAGTTTCTATGAGTATTTTAGAAGGATACTTTGATCTTGGATTTGAAAATGGTGAAAAATGACCTGCTGGTGGAAAAAAACAGTAATATTCCAATAGAGAACTATGAATTAATCATTTTTCAGGCATTTGTATGTTTCATTATTGATAATAAAGTGTTTATAAGTGACAGGCTGGGTACATTTTTTAAGCATTAATCCTTCAGACAAAAACCCAGTGATACAAAGATCCAAACAAGCAATGCTGTAGCATGGTTAGCCCTACGAACATTTAGGCTTGCCCTAAACAAGCAGAAAAAAGTGAATTTAAGACTGTACTTTATATTACAAGAAGTATTAATTGTAATATACTCTTTGGCTTAAAAACAAATTCTCATACAAATATATTGAATGAACAACAAACTAGCTATCAAAACACAGTTGAATAGGCAGCCTAACTTTTTTCTAAATTACTGCTAATTAATCATTACTTTCAAATAGCATATTTTCCCACATTTAAACTTATAAAAAATTTCCTCCACTTAACAGCACAAACAATTGTGCATCATTTTAAAGTGTCGCTAAAAATGGAAGATGAATTATAACAAAATATTCTAATCTCTTAAAAGTAGTTCAAATTTTAATTGTAATACTGTTTTGCCAGTTAAATGTACAATGCCAGGAAATTTACAAAACACTTCTCCAATGGTGTTTGTTCTCAGGAGTACACAATAAAGAGGCTACTCTGTTCTTTGTTACAAGGTGCATAATGGCAAGGGAGGAATGCATGCAATAGAGCAATCTGCCTTGGGACTTTATTACGATAGTTAGTACTTTTAAAATAGGATATTGAATTCATTCCATAATCTGAAGATCTGGACCATTAAATACATAAACAAATATACATCTATATTTATGCATATGGTATCATCTGAAAGTCAGAATGCTAAATTAATAAGCAAATGTTTGAGAGTGTAAATTTTTAATCCTGTAATTTCAAAAGACTAAAATGTCTTTTAAAATCTTCTAGATTATTTTTACATTATTTAAATCTTAGAGTTACATAAAATAAAAGCCAACTATCACTGGCAACACTCAGCTTTGAGACCCTGGAAAGGGAAACCAAGATCTCTTCCCCAAAAGTCCAAATCAACACACACAATAGACTGGGAGCCTCATTGTGTTCCAGTCTGTGACTCTCAGCTGCAGCACAAATGTCTTCATCAAGGAATTCAGATAGACTCAATTACTACATTCTTAAAATCCCCGCCTATGTGAAATTGTGTGGGAAAGAAAACAAAAGCACATCATTTTTTAAAAAGATGGTTGACTTAGGAAAAGTCAAAGATAAGACAAGAATGGAATAAGGAGATAAAGTATTGACTTCTAAGCACTGCACTCCTCTGGCAAACGTGAGCTACAGTTCAGCAGAGTATAACCAGGGTTCCATGTGTCCCTCTACTCTTGAGAGGAAGAGGAGCACCAGGGGTGAAAGCCCCCATTGTGCAGAAGTCTCACACTGAACTCTAGAGTTTTCTGGCAGGAACCTCACAGTTCCCTGGGCACTCTTTGCCTAAATCCAGAACTGAACAATTAGACACAGAATCTGCCTCAGGGCATCGTCTTCTACATGCTTTTTTCTCCATATTTTTACCGTAAAATAAATTTTTTACTGGAGAAAATCGAATAGTTGTCTATGGATTCCCAGCAAGAACCGAGCGTTTGCCCAAGATCTCATGTTCCAGTCTACTAGCTGTGAACCACCCTAGGAAGTTGCAAAGCCACCCAGACAAGCCCGAGGCCAAGGGCTGCCTCTGCGCTCTCTCGATTTCCTGGTGAAATGGAAAAGAAAAATGAAGTGGGGGGGGAGGGGAGATTTGCCACAAAGCTCCAAAATTGGTAAAAGAAAAATAAATCTATCTTTCCGTAAAATTAAGAAAAGCCAAGTCGAAGGTGAAGCTTTCTCCTGGTTAACCTCAGAGAAGTGTGCTTTAAGGGTCGGGTGAGGGTCACCGCCTTCTCCACAATAGGGTTATTTCTAAGGAACCCCGTGAAACTTCTCCCTTTCCCAGGGATGGGGGCTCGGCTCACATATTTCTTCCTGTTCGCTCCTTCCCTGCGTGAAGCTGGTGTACAAATAAGTGATTCCAAGGTGTCTGGTGTAGTTTATTTCCTTTGAGTTAATAGAATTAAATAAGTTCCTTGCGATGTCGAAAATAGGATCTCCTGACAATAGATCCCGACCTCCAGGCACTTCTCGGGCTCCTCCCGCCGGCTGACCAGACACCACCCGAACTCTGCCGCGTGTAGCCCGCGCCCTTTTCTCATGGCTTTGGTGCGGCCAACCCAGACTCGGTTCCGGCTGTCCGCGAGTCTCAGACGCAGAAGCCAAAGCGCCCTCTTATTTGCACAACTATTGTCCACGAAATGGGCCATAGGACAAATATTCCCATTTCCTAGAGAAGCGCCTAGACTCAGAAAATTAACACGTCTTGCACACAAAGACTAAGGGTAGGACGCCAACTTTCTCCGAATGAGCCGCTTTCAAACTGTGCAGCAAAAGGGCGAGGGGGAGGCGCGGTTTCCTGGGGCACAGACAACTTCTCCCACCTACAGCGGCTAGGCACCGGGATTGAGGTCCGCTCTGGGCTAGCTGGCTGTGAGGTTCCTGCGGACCCACAGCCGCTTGCTTCTGCTGGTGAAGGAAGAGCGTGAAGCCACTATTTTGCGAGCAAGAGCCGACAAGGAACCATCCGGAGAAGGAAAATAAAGAAACCTCTGCAAACTGCAGCAAAGAGATGCTTCCCTTCCCTGGCCAGAGGTTCCGAGAATGGAGCCTTCCCAGGGGCTGGCTTCATCCCTGCCTGGCCCCCAAGGCCCGAGTTTTCTGCACCGCAGATTCTCAGTCTGAGTGTTCTGGGACCTTGTACGCGATGTTTCTCACTAAAAGTTGTCCTTCCGGGTGATTTCAAAGTCCCTCCAAGCGAGAGAAGGTTTATGCTTTGTCACTATCTTCATCACCTCCTTTATTTTGCCCCTGCCCTGTCTCATTTCAAAAAAATGAGCTCTTAGAAAAGAAAGCCTCTCCGTCGAGGCGGCTGGCAATCTCACAGAAATGATGTAAATGGTTGCAGGGCTTTTTTTGTCCTCTCCGCTATTTTTTTCGAGTGAACTGTGAAGATCTGTGAAAATAATATCAGGGTTTTCCGTCAGAACGAGCTTTGCCTTGCACTCAGGCGTAGCATGATCTGACCCGACACCTCCAACCATCTGTGCTATCTATCTGCCTTCTGATTTACCAGATCTGTACAAGCCGCATACAAATTGTACTTGATACTAAAGAAAAGACAGTCGGGCCCAGTCCAGTGCAAAGGTGAACATCTCCATCTGATTCCTTTCTCTGGATGAGCCTCCTAAAGACGGTTCTCCTGGTGTTTTTGTTGGACACCCCCTCTTCCAGTTATTTTCTTCAGACTAAACAAACCCCTACCAAAGGCCCAGATGGGATTGTGGTTTCTTTGACCCAGGCCTCAGAAAATGGTATGATGTGAACTGTGAATTGGGAATCAATACAAGTTGCCAATTCAGTCTCCTGACCCAAAGTCAGAGCCACCAAGAAGGTCCTTCCTCTATGCAGGAGGGATCAGTTGCCTAGCGGCATAGGAAGCCCTTTCTAGGACAGTCGGGGCTCTACGGAAAATTGTTGTGGATAGCCCTTCTCAATTTTACTTTTACTGAATAGCTTTGGGGATAAAAAGTCAAGGTTGGAGTTTCTATTCCCAGCTCAAGAGTTCTATGTTCTAACACAAGATAGGGGCAAAATCAGCCTGCAAGAAGAGGAGTAAATCGGTATTTTAAAAAAGATCTTGGAAATAAGCTTTTAAGTTGCTGTCCTGACCTACCAATGACTTCTCGCTCTAGATGTGGCTATACTGCACATTTATCCAAGTCCATTAAACTGCAAGGGGGCTAGATAAAAAGCATAATCTTTATTTGGGTGAGAGGCTCCTACAGCTCCCCCCTTTTCTTGACATGTTTGACCTTGTGATTAGCATCTCTATTATTAGGTGTGAGCGTGCCCTTGCCCTCACTGAAAATTATTTTAGTAGGCTTTTGAAGGGAGTGGGAGTAGAATCCAAACTGACCTCCTCTACCGATCCTCCGCCCTGTTCCCTCAGCTCCATATTTGCTACCCACTCAGCTGCTGTGGCAGCAGAAAAAGGGGAAGAGGAAAGCACGCAGAGATGAGTACTTGGAAGAAATGAGAAGACACGCTTCCCCTTCCTTTCTCCTTCTGAGCTCCCGGCAAGGTTTGCTGTTTCGTTACAACTAAACTTTCGAGTTATCGAATTATCGGAGGATTTCGACTTGGCCCACTCCTCTTTGTCCTCTGGAGACTTCTCAACCTCTACTGAGACAACGTATTGCACCAACGTGAATTTCTGTAGCATCATTGCCTCTTTGGTGGGGGAAAAAGGAGGGGAGGGGTAGAGCTGGGGGGAGAAGGAGTGAAACGCTGCCGCACTCGCCTCTGCTTTTCTTCCAGCCACTCGCACGTCTTTTCATCCTCCAGGTTCTGCAAAATACTGAGGAAAAGTCCACGGGCTAACGGCGGGCGCTGTCGAGCGTAGGGAGGTGCTGAAATGGCCCGGGCGCAGCTGGTCGCAGCCTTGATTGGCAGAGACAACCGGTGACTGACAGGGGGTCTCCATGGCGCCCGCGCCGCCAATCCGCCCATCCTAATAGCTGCAGCTTGCTTGCCTGCGTGCCTGAGTGAAGTCGAGCCGAACCCCTCGCCACCGAGCCCTCACCTCTTCCAGTTAGGGTCGCTTGCTCCCGGCGGTAGCGACAACGCCGCCGCCCCGGCAGGCCGTGTGTCCCCGCTCTCCCAAACCGCCTCACCGAGAAGAGCCTCACGCACCCAGCCAGGTTCGCAGACATCTGCTGCTTGTCCCGCTCTGGGCTCAGTGCCCCCGCCGCCGCCAGCGTTGCCTCGATGTTCCAGCTGCCCATCTTGAATTTCAGCCCCCAGCAAGTGGCCGGGGTATGCGAAACCCTGGAGGAGAGCGGCGACGTGGAGCGCCTGGGTCGTTTCCTCTGGTCGCTGCCCGTGGCCCCTGCGGCCTGCGAAGCCCTCAACAAGAATGAGTCAGTGCTGCGCGCGCGAGCCATTGTGGCCTTTCACAGTGGCAACTACCGCGAGCTCTACCATATCCTGGAAAATCACAAGTTCACTAAGGAGTCGCACGCCAAGCTTCAGGCTCTGTGGCTTGAAGCACACTACCAGGAGGCTGAGAAGCTCCGCGGACGGCCCCTGGGGCCGGTGGACAAGTACCGCGTAAGGAAGAAGTTCCCACTGCCGCGCACTATTTGGGACGGCGAACAGAAGACACACTGCTTCAAGGAGCGCACGCGGCACCTGCTACGGGAGTGGTACCTGCAGGATCCTTACCCTAATCCCAGCAAAAAGCGCGAGCTCGCCCAGGCAACCGGACTGACCCCCACGCAGGTGGGCAACTGGTTCAAAAATCGCCGACAAAGGGACCGTGCGGCTGCAGCCAAGAACAGGTCGGTACCTTGAGGCCTCCGCGCTTTGCCCACACCGGGGAGATCGCGCGTGGAGGCACCCCGGGAGCCCTTACCCAGTGTCTGGCGACTCAAATTCAGGAGGATTTGGGAGCCCAGTCTGTCTTGGGCTAGGAACCCACTGCGTTCCGGGTTCCTGGTTCCCTAGCCTCTCCTCTTTCTTGGTGCCTTAGGGTAGCTGGAGCAGCTGGTCCCTGCCACCAAACCAAGGCTTCATTGGGGCGGAGGAGGGGGTAAGAAATAGAACTTAAAATCCCAGAAACAATTAGGGACCCCAAGACTCAAAGCCAATTAGCTTGGTGAACCTGGGCCGAGGGTCCTACTATTAAGTGAAGTCTGGCTTATTAGCAATACGTCAGTTTCGTGTTAATTATCATTTTCAAAGCCTAGGTACATCCTTCTCTAATGCTTTGAAAATACTTTTCAGCGGACTTTTGTTTCTAAGAAGTGGGAAGTTGAGTTTTCCTCTTCTCACACGCGGACAGCCTTGTCTCAAAACAGCAAACTAGTCGTCGGAGAGGGTGAATCTCAATCAGCCAAACATTTTGTCCAAGAGCCCAGCCTCATCCCCCAGGCCCAAACGCCCTGTGTAACCCTCAGGCAAGCCTTCTTGCCTTCAGCTGGGCTAACTTGGCCCCAGGGGCACTGACTCAGGCATCGCCCCGGGCACACGCCCCACTGAGAATAGGGTCCAAGTCCTGGAGCCTGATCTGTCCTTGTCATCCATGCCTCAGCTATTTCCTGACAATCCTGTAAATCTCCCAAAGGTGGGCAAAAACCTGGAAAGACCCTTCGAGCCCAGCATCCCAAAGACAGGGGAGGTGAGGAGCTGAGAAAGGGAGTGAATGAGGGTGGGGCACAACTGCCGGGATCCGCCGAGAGGCGGCTGCGGACTCCTGCCCGACCTCTGTCGCCTTAACTGCTGGGTCCGAGGAAGAGCCTCTGGCTGCCTCTGGGCTGGAGGACACGGACGGACGTGGGGAGGGAAGGGAGTGGAGGGCTGCTGACTGTGTTACGCGCTGTAACCCGTGTCTCCTTTCTTCCCTTAGACTCCAGCAGCAGGTCCTGTCGCAGGGTTCCGGGCGGGCGCTACGGGCGGAGGGCGACGGCACGCCAGAAGTGCTGGGCGTCGCCGCCAGCCCGGCAGCTAGTCTATCCAGCAAAGCGGCCACTTCGGCCATCTCCATCACGTCCAGCGACAGCGAGTGCGACATCTGAGCTGCCTACTCAGAATGCTCAGAAACAGAATCTGGTGTAAAAACGAGATAAACAAAATGAACGAGGGAGAGAGTTTGAGAGACCAGCAAATTCAGCGCCGGCGAGGCCAGGTGACCAGGGACCCGTGGGCTCGGGTTGCGGTGTCCACCCAGCCTTGAGCCTGGCTCCACTGGCGCCCTTCGGCTGAGACCACAGGGGCCCGCGGTGAGGCCTGACCGCTTTGCTTTCTCCTAAGGATATTGCTGCAAAGACGCCTTCGGAACCCGAACTGCAAGCTGAGCGCCAGCCCTGAGTCTCCCCATGGGTATTTCACGTCGAAAGGACGCCGTTATATATGTATAACTTTTGCTTTAAAGTTTTTTTTAACAAAACATATATATGCTGTTTATTTACTTATTTAAGAGACTGCCATGATAGGTTTCTCTGTAGCTTGGGGAACTTGCTGTTTCTAAACAGGCAGACTGGCGCTGATGGGTCCTTTGTGGAGAAGCCGAACAATAAAACAACCGGGTGAGCAACCTTTCTTAAGGGAGCTGCTCTCAGATTCCTTAAAAAACAAATTCATTCCCTTCACCAGACAGGCAGGGAGCCTTGTGCAAATGGTCTCAAGAGGGTCTTCTCTGTATCTTTTGCTTTCTCTGATGTCTCCTGGTATATTTTTAAAACAACCCGTGGTAGGTCCCTCCCACGTCAAATTATATGTATATGTATGCATGTATACACCTACATACATACACGTTATGATATATTTAAATCTAGAAATTGGCAAATAAGCATCCCCTGTAAAGCAACTCCTCACATCCCCAGTACAGGTAACTATGGTTTGGCCACATGACACTCGTTTTTATCAAGTGTCAAAGGTTTTCAGGAACAATTCAAAAAGCTAACCTCTGAGACTCAAGTAGTGAATCCAATATAAAAACGCAAACCTATCCTGATACAGGCTCTGCAACAAAAAAGGCTTTCCATCTCCTTTCAGGCCCTCTCCCATAAAAAAAAAAAGCAGTGGGCACTCATGATCATACTAGAGTGAACATGTTCTGCATTTAGGATTGAGCTTTCACTAAAATGAAACAAAAGGCGAGAGGAGAGATTGTAAGTAACTAGCATTTTCTTGCTGCAGAATTGGATTTTAATCAAACAAATGGTTTTCAACAAGAGAGAGATACTGAGTTGGAGGAAAGGATGTAATCATGTTACATACTGAGGGTAAAACAAGGCTGCAGAGAAATGAGTGGCATTTTAAAAAGCTGATCTCCACATTAAACATGAAATAAGTCATCAACGGCCTCATTGTCCTGATAATGGCCTCAATTAAAAATATAAAATATTCTTAGCATTTAATTTTCTTTGTGCGCCGGCATGTGCTTGCCCATGTACCTGCACTCACGCACACACACTACAAAAACACCTACCATCCTTGCACTAAGAAAGTAAATGCTATTCAGAGAGTCTCTAACTTTTTCCCTAGTGAAACAGATTGTATATTATAAAATTTGACATTGATCTTTAAATCACTTGAGCTGGACTTCCCTTTCTACCTCCCCAAATTAGTCTTTTCCATTTGCCTCTCTGTCCTTATAAGACATTATTTTGGATCAGAAGCCTACTAACTTCTTTAATCAGAAGTTCCAAAGTGCAAATCAAACAAAAATAAGGGAAGTCATAGAAAACAAAAAGCAGGCAAATGGCAGATAGATAGTGGGAGCCCAAGAAATAAGTAAGGGTTTGACTTTTGGTTTCTAAATCACTTAAACAGATTTGGCTCATTTGGGCTTTATAAATGGCTGTCACTGTGTAAGGTGGCCCTTATCCAGAGAATTCATTTTTTTTTTTTTGAGACAGTCTCACTGTGTTGCCTGGGCTAGAGTGCTGTGGTGTCAGCCTAGCTCACAGCAACCTCAAACTCCTGGGCTCAAGCGATCCTCCTGCCTCAGCC
>CAUYSK010046870.1:0-16803 GCA_963575035.1 Avahi laniger
GGGGGGGGGGGGGGGGCCGGGGGGGGGTGGGGGGGGGGGGGGGGGGGGGGGGGGGGGGGGGCCTGGGGGGGGTTGGGGGGGTGGCGCTCTGGGGGGGGGGGGCATGCTCTCTGGGGTTGAGGGGTGCTCTCTGGGGTTGAGGGGTGCTCTCTGGGGTTGGGGGAGTGTGCTATCTGGGGTTTTGGGGGACGTGCTATCTGGGGTTTTGGGGGGCATGCTCTCTAGGGTTGAGGGGTGCTCTCTGGGGTTGAGGGATGCTCTCTGGGGTTGAGGGAGTGTGCTATCTGGGGTGTTGGGGGGCATGCTCTCTAGGGTTGAGGGGTGCTCTCTGGGGTTGAGGGGTGCTCTCTGAGGTTGAGGGGTGCTCTCTGGGGTTGGGGGGTGCTATCTGGGGTTGGGGGGCGTGCTGTCTGGGGAAGCGTGCAGCGGTTCCCGTTCTCTGAGGAACACTGGGCTGACAGGCCCAGACAAGATTAATCGTCCCCAAGCAGGAGTCAAGTGTGGCACTGACAGGCTGTGTCAAGAAAGCTGAGGGCCGGCTGGAGCTGGGATGTTGGAATGAATGTTCCTGCACCTGGGTGACCCCTAAAGGAGTCCGGGTGGAGGGTACAACTCTGCTGAGGTTCATTGACTGGGGCCCAGATCATAACCCTGAACAATTAGATCTCAACAGTCTGTTTTTCTCCCAGTCTGCAAAGGGAGAAAAAACACCAGAAGAGATTTGGAGAAGACAGACAGAGGTTCAACTTCAAAAGCAGCAAACAATATTCTTTCTTAGAAATATTTTGGGCGAGAATAAGATCAGTATAGCAGTAACGAGGGAGGCAGACCATGTTTTTAGTCATCACTCACTTTGTAGTTTGCCCCTTTCTGTACCAACCAGTTTGCCCGGCTCGGCAATCTGGGGGGGTTTCTCTCTTCTGAGTGGGATGAACTGCTGTCGGTCTGAGCACATGGACAGAAAGGAGAGCTCGTGTCATTTCTCCGGCTGTGTCCCTGAGCTCCAGACCATGCCAGCCTCTAGTACCAGGCTTGGCAGAAAGCGGACTCACAGTAAACACAGATGCCTCACTATTAATATCTATCACTATTAATTGTTTAAATGCACGAGGTTGTAAGTTGCACAACTACGAGTATGCTTATTGTAAAACATTTTAAAAAATGAATAAAAGTAAAAAATGAATAAAAGTAGAAAGGAAAAGAAATACAAATTATCTTTAAGTCCATCAACCGAAGGATACTGCCGCTCATATTAGGATGATCTTTTTATAGGAATGTGAGTTTTTTTTTTCCTTTTTAAAAAACAACACATATTCAAAAAAAAACCGATTTCAAGTCATATTTAGATGGCTTCCAAGTCTGCTCTTATCATGTTACATTGTAACTCCTGAGTTTTAGAATAGTCTCAGGTTCACGAAATAGCTGGACATCTTGAGAAAAACAGACACTTGGCCCCTCAGGGACTCCAGATCAACTTTTTGAGAAGAAAAGGCTTAAAGGCCCATAGAGCCAGGAAAAGCCCAATAAATGCTAGATTCGGGGAAAGAATTTTCTCATTAAATTAAAAGTGTCTTTTTCTGCTAAGAATGCTCTTCCTTCCCCACCTATCTGGATTTTCCCTTCCCCTCTAAACTTAGCTTAAATTCTGTTATATTCTAAGAAAACTTAGCAGACAAGTCACGTCCAGATCGAGTTCTGTCTCCTTTGGACCCAGGCTAGCAGAGAGCTCGCAGACCTCTATGTTTATTGGTAGGGAAGGAGGAAGGTGCTGGAATTTACCAAGTGTCTCCTATGGCCAGATGATGTACTTCCTGTTTGAAGCATGTTTGAGTCCCCCCCAAATATATATGTTGAAACCCTGCCTCCCCAAGACGATGGTATTAGGAGGCGGGGTTTTTGGGGAGTAGTGATTAGGTCATGAGGGTGGGGCCCTCACAAATAGCATTAGTGCCGTTAGGTAAAATAGGCCTAAGGGAGCTTGTTCGCTGCCCCCAGCACGTGAGGACACAGCGAGCAGGTGCCATCTCTGAGCAGTAAACCCACCCTCACCAGACTGAATCTGCCAGTGCCTCAGTTGTAGCTTCCTCAGCCCCAGCACTGTGAAAGATAAGTTTCTGCTGCGTATAAGCCACACAGTTCATGGGGTTTTGTTACAACTGTGTGAGCAGACTGACAGTCCTAATGATATACCTGTGGAAAATACTTTAGAAATAAGAAAACTAAAATTATGTGATTATACCAGGAAGTGACTACATTTTTTGTGACTTCTCTTTACTTGACAAATAAATAAATTCATGTATTCATATAAATTATTTTCATTTTGGTTACCTCTTGTGCTATTGTTTTTCAATGGAGTACTTGTACCAGTTTTTACCTTTTCCTGTGTCATGCCCTTGTGCCAACGTCATTGTGAATTCTTCCAGGAGAAGGTCCACTCCTAATTCTTATTTGCAACTCCCGGAATGGATTGGAAATGACAGCCATTGTTGTCAGTGTCCAAGTTCAGGTGTTCAAGAGTTATAATTTAATACTGCATAAATATTTGGCCATTGAATTTCTGCCTCACTGTCATCCTGGGAGTTTCTTCCTTTCCTGATATTCCCACTTCCCTGGTGTAGGTCGAAACGTCAGGCTATGTGGAGGGGACACATGGGCCTGGCTCCTCCAGTCTTTCTCAGTGCGGCAGAAGTCATCGCTGTGTGTGTCTGCCCAGTGCCCACGATGCCCTTAGGTTTTGTGGGCAGGCTGGCTACATAATTTGCACAGCCCGATACAAAATAAAAATGTGGGCTCTTTGTTCAAAAAGCAGAAAGAAAGGACTTTAAAGATACCGAAATCTAAAGGTTCTTTTCTTTCTTCCAGTGTCTCTATTTTAACTTGTTGCAGTGTTTCTATTTGTTCTTTGCCCATTTTTCTATTGAGCTGTTTGTCCTTTTTGAGTATTTTAGAATGTCTTTATAGTTTAAGAAAATTGATACTTTGTCTAATTTTCCAAGTGTGTCTTTTATCTTTTTATTAATACTTTGTTCAGGATGGTTTTGTCATTATAAATATTTTATTTTTATATGGCCTACATTATCTATTCTTTCTTTATAGCATCTGTTTCTGTCCAAACTTTAAAAGGTCTTTCTCATTATTTTTAATAGATATTTGATATCATCAGATTTGCATCTTGAAAAGATTATTCTGGCTATGGTTCAAAAATTAGATGAAGGGAGAAGAAGACTGAAATTGTGGATGGCAACGAGAAGGCGATTGCAGACATCCTTGCAAGTTATGTGATAGATGATATGACACCATAAGCCAAGCTACTGGTGATAGCAATGAAACTGGAAAAATGGATGGATGCAAGATACATTTAGGATGCAAAATGGACAGGCAATAGATTGGATATGGAAGATGAGACAGCTTTTTGTTTAAGCAAATGGATAGAAGCGGTCATTTACTGAGCAGTTATTTTTTTGTGGGGGCTGGGGGGCATCAGGAGTTTGGTCTAATTATACAGTAGCTGTAGGTGGTTTCGAGATTTCCTAAGGGAGCTATTGAGTACACATCTGAGGCTGGCTCCCAGAGGAGGGGTTCTGGTTGAAGATGAAAACTGAGGAGTCATGAAATAGTCTCGTGGTGTTTGAAGACGGGGCACAGATGAGATTTCTAATGAAGACAACGCAGAGTGAAAGGAGATGGGAGTCAGGAAGGGCCTGAAGAGCTCCACCATCTCATGGCTGGGAGCATGAGAGTGACTCTCCGGAAAACACCATGTGTTCGCCAGCCTTCAAGGCCACTGGCCAACCGGGGAAAGAGATGAAATTAATCTTGAGCAGGAGGCGCTGCTTGCCTCATCTGGCTGGGCTGGGCATAGGCAGGCATCTGGGAGGGCCGCTGTGGAGAAACTATTGTCTACCAGGGAACTCTGGGACACCCCATATTGTGCTTTGTAAGTTTTCTTTTTGCCTTTTTTTTTTTTTTTACCATTTCCACATTATGAGAGGAAATTCAAGAAACAGATTTCTTTCACTATTCCCCAACATTGACACCAAGTGTTTTCTCTCCATGTTGACTTGTTAGTGATGCAAAAAGATTTCTTCAAGAGAAATATGCTTTGTTTTTTCCAGGCAAGATGGCAGAATAAATTAAAGAAACAGCATTTGTACCTTCAAATTGGAATATGAAAAACATGGGCAAAAGGGTTTTTCAGCATTTCTGCCTAAATGCCTGTCGTGGTCTGCCTTGTTATTAGTGTGGTGTCATGCAAAGACCTTGGGTTTAAACAATACATAGACTTTGGTTCAAACCCCGGCACTCTGTCTTACTATAGCTGTGACTCTGGACAAATGACCTAAATGTTTTAAACTTCAGTTTTCTCATCTACAAGGTGAGATAACTGCATTATTTCTCAGAATTGAATGGAATGAGAGCATGGAAAATGGCTGAGCAGAGGGTCTGTCGCCTAGGGAGGTTGTCTCTCTTCTTACCCATCTACATCCCAGAGCTTGAACAAGCTTGTTCAGTCTCCTGAGAATATGTTTCTTCTCTCCTCTTCTCACAAAACCACTGAAATTCTCGGAATTTCACTCTAAGCAACGAATGGTTTCTCAGGCGAAAAGGTTAGTTTGTGTTTTAGTTAATGTTGCCACTGATTTCTGGGTAGTTGTAGTTGGCAAGTGAAATAGTCAGAAAGATAAAAGAGACCAGGATCTGTGGCCTTGAATATCCATGCGGAGTAAGAAGGGAGTCAGTGAGAAGTATGGTGGCAAGAGGATGTGATAATTAGAGAAAAGTGTAGCCTAATTTCAAGCCTGGAGTCTGGAACCAGGGCATGCCCTGGCATTGCAGTCAATCTATTACTCTTTTGAGAAGATTAGACAATTTCTCATTGGCATCGCCTAAGCCACCCCACAGAGGGAGCTTGTGACATTTCTCTCCAAAGTCTCTCATCCAAGACCTAACCAGGTCCAACCCTGCTTAGCTTCCAAGATCAGACAACATTAGGTGCATTCAGGGTGGTATGGTCATAGACCCAAAGTCTAATTCATGTACATTCCATTTTGAAGCACTTGGGCATGAGATCACATTTGAACTTTGCCATATTTTGAGACAGAAGAACATGTCATGTCGGTGGTATCGTCCTGGTGTAGGGCCAATTCCTTTATGCTGTGGCTCTGGCTCTTACTTGCTGATGCAGTGGGTTGTGCCAGACATTTGCCTTCTCTGGCCCTGAGATTCCTCTCCTTTAAAATGACAAGAGGACATGGCCTTTGATCTCTAGGATCCTTGCCTGTCTGACAAGCTATGACACTAAAGGCCTGGAGATGTTTGTAACTTCACTGGGCTGGTACTGGTGTTACAGTTCCAGGAAGGACTCCATATCTCGTACCAGCCAATTTTATGTTTTTATTATTTGCATCTCATTGTGCAGCAAGGCATGTATCATTGGTTAATTAATGCTGCCAGCACAGTACTCTGCTAAATGATTGTTTAGCCTAGAGTGGAGTAAAATGCTACAATGACTAGTACAGTATCATTATGTAACAGAAAATTAAAAATCTGATAATTTGATTGGAAGTCTCAGGTGAGTTTTTTGTATAAAAATGTTAACCTCAAGTAGCTATAAGCAGGTAAATGTTTTATTCATCCCACTGATACAAAATAAGTGCTTATGATATAAATTATGTATAATTAATACTCCTGGGATAAAAAAAATGTATGCTAATAGGTTGTCAGTTAATTAAAAAAGGAATATGAGGTAAACAAAGGTGATTATAATTTATCTTGGGACCATAAACAGAAATCGTGCCTTAAATAATCTCTTTAAAAAAATACATTATACAGCAAATCCTTCATTTCCATCCAGAGCAGCCGCCTAATGGTATGTAGCAACTGCTCGGTGGAGACGTAAACGAGGAAACAGCTTGTGCTAACAGACCAGTCTGCGGACCTACCAACAACCCAGGCTTGGCGGAGATGCTCTTTTATGAGCAGTCCTGGTCTCTTTAGGAACACTTTCTGAAATACGTTTTTTTTTTTTTTTTTTTTGGAAGCCAGAGGCTACATTAAAATAGGGAAAACAAAGATACCAACTAATGAAAACTTGAAAATGTATACATACACTAAATGGCACTCTTGGGCTTTCTGGCTAATTTCATCCTCTTTGAAACCGGCTTACAGGTGTGTGGCACTTGCCCTTCTCTGCAGCTGGATGCAGTCACGGCGATGGCTCATGTGGACCAGGGAAAGGCACCATCTGAGAACTCCTGAGCTCTCTTGGTTACTCATTCATTCAACAAACATTTCGTGCCCCCCTACTCTGCTCAGCATGGAGGATAGAAACATATCCTGGGTGTTGCCATATTGTCTCTTCCCCCTTCTCAGGTGGTAGTCTTCACTGACTGTGGGGTCTGGGTACTCAGATGAAAATATCCAACAAGTAGCTGAAGATAGAAGCTTCCGCTGGTGGGAAAAATAGAGGCTTAGGTTAGCTCAGTGGTGTGAGCAGGGGGTGAAGGGAAGTGGCCAGGAAAAAAGCACATTCCGGCGCAGGAAGCAGCGGAGCCCAGCAGAGAAAGTAGCCCCGGCCGGCAGGTCAGAAGAGCACCGGGACACGGAGGTGCCACAGAGCCCAAGGATCGGGAAACCTCCAGAAAGACAGAGTCATCCCCCAGGTAGGTCGTTGCAGCTCAGAGAGTCAGCCGGTGGGAAGGACATTTCTCCAGCGGGTTGGGAAGTGACGCGGGCTTAGTGGAAGCCCCTGCAGCAGAGTCCAGAAGAGTCCAGGCCTAGGGAAGGTCACGGCAACCTCCAGAGGGGAGAGGCTGGACGGTGAAGCAGATTCAGGAGGTTTAGAGGGTAATTCGGGTTCGAGAGTGATACGTGAAAGAGTGACACACGTTTTGGAACTGGAGAGACATGGCTTTTTATAAACTGTTTTCTAGAGCCACTGAAGGAAGCTGGGAGGACTGAGGGCTCAGAGCGAGGGGCTGTCCTGGAGGAACCCAAGGCCATCCTCTGCCCCCGAGGCAGAAGAGGGATGAGGATGATGAGGGTTTCTCTGCAGGTATATGGGCAGCGGGGCTGGGGATGGCCCCCTGGCCTCAGAGTCCTCGGAAGCAGGCATGCAAGATCACACGCCAGAGGGGCTGAAGAGGATCGGAAGAGGAAATTGACCGGGGACGAGAAAAAGCCCAATCGCCTCCCTGAAAGTGTGGCTTCCGTCTGTCTGAGCTCTTCCCGCCCTCGGGGGACTGTCTTCCCCTGTGTGCTGCAGAGATGGGGGTTCTGAAGGGAAACCCCCTGTTGTGCGTTCTGCTTGTTCCTTGAGGTGGGGGTTAAAATGCCCAGCTTGCCCAACCCTCTCCCATAGCTTGACAAAGTAAGTATTAAAAATTCCTTTTATTTCAAGTGAGAAAATCATGTTTCATCTGATTCCAGAGAGTCACAATTTCCAACGTAGCAGGAGGATCAGAAGAGAAGACGTTTCTGAACGAGACCCCGACAGGCAGCTGCCGGCGCTGCAGGTTGTTCTTGCCCCTGTCCAGTGCCAGGCATGTTTTAAGTTCTTCCTAAGACAGGAGATTTGGGTCGTTCCCCAGAACTGGCGTATCTTGCCTCTCTTGGCTTATAGACTTTGGTGAAAACTGTCACTAAGAACCAGGAATAGTGACGGACCCTACACAGTGAGGGCGGAAATCCATCTTCAGAGAGAGACAAGAGTTCCCAGCACTTGCGAGTCACTGCTGATGTAGCGCAGCTGAAATATTTATCATTGGCGTCATGACTATCACCGTCTTCATCATCACGGCCCTGAAACTAATTACCTGTGGACTTCCAGTAACTTACTCTGTAAATCAGGAACGTGGAAGCCACCCTAGGTGTCCCAAGTCTCAATGACCTTTTAATGTAAACTTTTAGTTAAAATGTAAAATGAAGAGAGAAAAATGAGTATTAATAGTGAAGTTCGATGGAATCTCACAAACTGAACATGCCATGCAACCAGAGCCCAGACTGAGAAGTCGGACATTAACGGAAAGTTCCCCATCTCCCCTGCTCAAGGGTAACCACTTTTCCAATTCCTCAAACCATAGGTTATTTCTTCTGATTTTTAACTTTATATAAATGAAATTATCCAGTTTGTATTCTTTGGTATCTGAGTTCTTTTGATTGTGATTCACCAAATTCATAATTTGTTGGGAAAAATTGTAGTAATTTCATTGCTTTATAGTGTCACATTTATGAATACACCATGGTTATCTAGTCACTATTGATTGATAGATGGGTTGTTTCTAATTCGGCCCTATTCAAATATTTATGCTCTAAATATTCTTAACTGTGTCTTTTTATAAGTATATGTGTACATTTGTGTTGATATATATGTAGAGATAGAATTGCTAGGTTATAGGATATGTGTATGTTCAGTTTTAGTAAATAATGTCAGTTTTCCAGTGTTTTCCAACTGTATGCACGCACAATTATACCAATTTACTCTCTTACAAGTATGCGTTGCTCCAAACACAACACTTGGTTTTATCTGTCTGTCTTTTAAATTATAGACTTTCTCTTTTGTGTATAGTGGTTTTAATTTGTATTTTTCTGATGATTAATGAAGTTGAGCAATTTTTAACATGTTTTAACTAATTAAATATTCATGTTTGAGATACCTATTCAAGACTTTCTCCTATTGTGGGATATCTGCCTTTTCCATTTTGATATGCAAAAGTTCTTTATATATTCTGGGTAGTCTTCTGAGATACATGTTTTGTAAATGTCTTTTCCTATTTTATGGTTTTCCTTCTATTTCTCTTAATGTCTTTTGATATTCAGAGGATCTGAACTTTATTTAATAGGATCCTACTTATCATTTTGTCTTTTATGGTTAGCAATTTTCTATGTCTTGTTTAAGGTTTGCCTACCCCAAGTTTCTAAAGATGGTCTCGAATGCTTACTTTTAAACTTTTACGTTTTACCTTTCACATTAGATCTATACCCCATCCGGATTTGGTTTTCATGTGTGGTATGAGGTGAGGTCGTGATTCATCCTCTGCCCCCTGCCCTGTGAGTGTCCAAGTGACCCATCACCATTTATTGAAAAGATAACTCTTTTCTCATAGGAAGATTTTAACTCTAGGAATTAAGACCTAACTAAACTTCTTGAAGGGCTGGGGAACAAAGGACAGGGGAACCATTGCCGAAGTTCCCAGCCTGTGACACCAAAGCAGGAGACACACAGGAGCTTGCCAGAAGGTGCCGCGAAAGCCGTATCCACTTTCAGCCCACACTTCTGTCCCTGCGTCCACCTGTGCGTCTGCTTGTCCGTGCTGCGGAGGGGGGACATTGTAAGCACACGGGGAGGGGATTCTGGGAAGTGTAGGTCTAGGATTCACCTCCAGTTTGTGGAATAGACTAGAGAAGCGGGTGGTGATAAACCGCACTGAAAACATAGCTCAGCATAATCACGTAACATCTTTGTGCCTCCGATGAGGAAATTAATTTTGAAGTTGGGAAAGATGATCCAAGGACTGACTACTGCCAACATTTATTAAAGCATTCGATATTAGATAAATTTTATTCATCCATTTATTCAGATATTGTACTAGGAATATAAAAATATAAGATATACATTAGAATATATTTATACATAAGAATATAAAAAAGAAAGGAAACCACTTTTATTAGAAGTACTTCAAATGGCACTGAAGCAGGTGCATGCGAACAGACGATACAGCACAGACATCGGCGAGGGCTCTGAGTCTGCAGAGGGCAGCGGGTTACAGGCAGACGAGAGGCCAGAGGGCCGGCGACTCTTCTGCAGCGACACTGGAAGGCTGCGCTGGGGTCCTACCTAGAGGATCAGAGCAGGAACTGGAAGCCCCACGGAAAGAACAGCAGGTGAATCGGGGGATACCACTGTAGTACCTGGGAAAACGTAAACTCAAGCTCCGTTTTCTTTTATCTTGAGTTTCTTGTGGAAAACCACAGGTGCCTTCAGGGAAACAGATGGAAGTTGTAATCTGTTTTGTGTAACCAAAGCATTAGGCAGTGTCTGCGTGGCGCTGGGCAGGTTTCTCCTTCTTTGCGCTGTGGTCTCTCTCAGTAAATCCCCAGCATTCCTCGTCCCCTTGCAGTCTGGCTCTCTGGGTTGGTTTTGAGTTTGCTCCCCCTCCGCACCTCATTTGCAGTTGCAAAGAGGCAGGCGCCTCCTGGGGCTTACCAGGTAGAGTCCACTGGCGTCTAGATCCGCTTCATTTTCTTCACAGGTTTCTTTCCAGAATCTTTGGACAATGGGGTGAGGAAGGGGGAGAATGAGCGTGGGGTTGGTGTGTGTGGGGGTTGCCAGCCACAGTGCATTTCAGTGGTTCCACGTGGATTGGAGAGTGTTGAATCACGAGGAGGCTGGCGAGAGGGCCCGCTCCTCATGAGGTCTGGCTAATATTAGGAATTATCGCCTCAAATGCTGCAGGTGTGGATCGATCTCTTTCAGTCCCAGTAAATGGGGCTGCAACTGCCTTTGACAGCCTCAAAGCTGCACAGCACTCGTGCCCCAGGGCAGACAATGATGTGGGGGAGTTGCTGATTTTAGGATAGAAAATTACAATGCTTATATAGTAAACAGCACCTGGAAGTTTACTAATGATTTTTACAATTAACAGCAGCAGTGTGGTCTGATTATTCATGTGTGCTTTCTATGAAAGAAAAGAAAGGAAACAGATGTTGAAAAAAGTCACATGGCATAGATTTTATGGGGCGGCATGGTGGAGAAGGAAGGAAGGATGGGTAAGAGTGGAAGGAAGGACAGAGTGTGAGGTAGAGATTGCTGACTGCTGTTTTCTTTAGGCTGCAATATGCAAATCACCCTCTTCCAACTCTTGAAATTAACGTTCGGATAAGTGTAATCTTATAGTAACCCTTTCTACCGTAGGCATAAGTCCCCTCATATTTTGCATTGGCTGGGCAGTTTTATAGATGCATTAATTATTCCATAGAAACATACATGGTTGGGCATTTTTCTACTTCCGTACTGAATACTGGGTTGCTCTGATGGCCATGCGGGATGCTAGCTGAGTCCTTCTAAATCCTACAGGTGGGCTCATGGCTAATGTCAGAGGACTCCTGTTTTTCGACCATGAAACTATCTGTATTACATTTTAAAGCTGGATGACAGATTCCATTTTCTTCACCCATTATTGATCAGTTTTTCTTAATCCCTTGCTCAGTCCATGGTAAGTTCTACTTCCTTTGTCTATTATTGAATACACTTATTTTTTATATTCAAAAGATGATGCAACATTATTAAATAATTTTCCAAAAATTAAATGTTCTGTTATCTCAACAAACATATGCAACAGATAATTTCATTTTTTTGTTGCATTTTATCCTAGACCTTGTCTTTGTCTATGTGAAGAATTATTTTATGCGGTTTAAATCATGGAGAAAATGTTATTTTATATTTTGTCTTTCTTTTAAAACTTAAAAACACATGGAAAATCTTTCCTATATACATGTGGTCTTCAAATATGCCAAATTTATTTTTAGTAGTTGAAAAATCTTATATTTTTTCATGTATAATAATTAAGCAATTATTGATGGGGAGTTTTGTATTATTTTAGGTAACATTGTCGTAAATGCATTTGGGTAGAGTTTTGCTTCAGTTAAGTTTTCCCGTAGGGAAGATTCCAAATGATGGCATCATCTGGTCACAGGAAAAGAGCAACCGTGAAGAGGTGCTGGCTGCTTGTCACTCTGTGGATGGGCAGGTGTCCTCAGTTTCCTTGTCCGCCAAATTCAGCACAGCCTCATCAGGACCGGGGTGGCGTTTCTGTGCAGGTGTGTGTGCACACATGTGCACACGTGCAGATTTTTCTATCTATGAACTAGTATTACAAGATGGCTTTAAAACTATATTTCCTTGATTATTGGCAAGAAAAGATTTCCCTTTTTTAATTTATTAAGTTTTCCCCCATATGTCAAGGGACCTTTTATATTTCCCCATTTATCCACCATTGGAATCTTAACATTTTATTTGAAAATTTTATTGGACAGTAAGCGGTATGAGGGCAGAGATTTATATATACTCACAAATTTTTCTCTCATTTGTGTTCCCCTAGGGCTTAGCACCCCTGATATCTGGCACATAGAACCTACTCTGAAAGTACATGGTGACTGAGTAGGATGCACGTACTGGGGATCTTTATCAATTCCTAAATATTTGGGACTAAAATGGTTCATTTTGAAAACAAACTCTGTTTTTAGCGTGGAACTTGCCCAACTGCCAGTTTTCAAATACTAACTTTGATTGTTTTCCCATTTTTGACCAAGTTAGATTTCATAATCTTTTAATAATTACTTTCATTAGGTATACTAATATATACTTTCACAACTGGTAACATTTTTGATCTTTGCTCCTCTAAGATTTTGCTGATATACCTAGGAAGAGTCATCAGCTGTTGGCTGGACCTGCCCCCTGTTTATGCTGATCTCTTCCCTCCCTCCTGCCTTCCTCCCTCTTCCCTTCCTTTCTCCTTCCTCCTTCCTCCCTCCTTCTTTCCTTTCTTCCTTCTCTCCTCCTCTTCATCCTTCTTCCTCTCTCTCTTTCTCTCTCTTCTCTCCTTCTTTCTTCAGGGTTTCTGCTGCCCAGGACCTCAGTAGGCAATATTGGTTGCATTTGAGATTCCTAGCTGACAAACCCATATGGTTTCATTTTCATTTAGATCTGGGTTCTACCTGGATTAGGAATGAAACTCTATGCTGTGTGTAGAAGGGATGACAAATAGTTCTGTATTTGTGACCATTTTGCTTGTGGTGGAGTTCTTCTGTCCCCAGTGGACCATTTGGTTCCTCACGTCACCATAGCCTTTGGAGCACCCGCTGGCCATGCTTCTGCCACACTTGTGGATGCACACTGAAGAGAAGAGCATGTGTGAGAAGTAGGGCCATTCAGAGCCTGTCTACTACATGCATTGTCAGCACGAGGGGCAAACAGCATGGTGACCGTGTCTAATCCCTGTCAATTACTTTTAACTCTTCCACATTAGGTCAGGTTTCATCTAAATGTCATATTTCAGACATATAAATAAATAAAGTTTAGCGGAGATTTTGCAGACAAAGAGAAAATCATATTTGTACATCTTTAGTAATGGGTGCTCAATGCATCTTAATACTTTGTGCCAGTTAAATATCACCTTGGAGGCTCGGTTCCTCATCCATAGATTGTTGATGACAGGAAATGTCTCACAAAATTGTGGGGTTGTTAGATGTGAAAATGTGTACGGAGCACTTGGCACAGTGCGGAGCACACACAAATCTCAGTATTAGTTCTCTTGCCCTTTCTTAATAGACAGATGAAGTGTGTAGGTCTTCCACATTATAAAGTTAGTAGAATTCTTAATCCAGTAGCCCCTGCAGGTCTAAATACAGGCTCGACTGAGCTACAATTTACCTGCTGAATTTACTAGGTGATTGTCTCATACACGTGAGAAAAGGCTTTGTCTTCGGTCATTCAAGGGGGTTAATATCTGAATATCCATGGGCACGTACTTTTATCCCTCCCCAAACATCAAAGTTCATACAAATGTAAAGATGAGAATTAGAAATTGGCTGCCAGTCTTTTTGGACTTGGCTACTCACCTGAGATACAATCAGAAGAGTCTGGGGGCGTTTTCTAATTGGCCTGCAATTCCTTTCTCATTTTGAGTGCCCCTCAACCCCATAGATTATAAATTTAAGCACCTCCTGTAGAGAAATGTGTTGGCTTCTTTTGGCAGGCTTCCAAAGTCAGCGTTCATTTCTGACTAATCCATATATGCTAAATTTCATGGGTTTTACCGTATTATCAGAAACTCAGGAACAGCCTGAGCAAACAAAGAGACAGGAGTAATATCAGGATAGGACATTTTCTATTTGGTTTCAATCGGCCTGCTAAACCCTGTTCCAATCTTATAAGCTAACGGACAGTGTTTTCTTCAGAACTGACAAAGAGAATATTTCTCCCTAATTGCTCAGGTTGGGGAGTTAATGGAGAGACAGGAATATGGGGATTGGCTGAGTGACTACATGTGCACATCAAACATACTTCAAATGCAGCTATTTCCAAGGTATTGATATCATAACTCCTCAGATAAAATCTCACTACTGTCTGTAAATGGTTACTCGATTGAGCAAGTTTGCACCTCAGCAGAGCCCACTGTGATGTGAGCAGTGTGTGGTCTAAGCACACTGTAAGGTTCCAAATCGCACCAACAATGAACCACAGCAAGAAGAGGAGCCTCACAGTGACAGAGTGGCTGCCAACTCACCCATCCCTCCAAACTCCTCATGCTACTTTTTTCCAGGAATCTCCACTCTAGGCCCAGCAATTGGCCTTCACCACCTGCATCTAATATCCTGGACTCTTCTATCTTGAGAATTTTAAATAGAGCACCGGGAGGTTCTAGAAAAGACAGTGAATTACATGGTGTCTCAATACTATTCTTGAGAGGCCGTGGGTGATACATGGAGGCTAAAGTACATACAACTCTGTGAAGCCTGAGGAAGCCCTGTGGGGAGAGAAGGTTGCTGAGCCAGGGACTGCCCTGGGAGGTGGAAGAGGGAGGAGAGAGCCTGGGCAGAAGGGAATCTCCATCCACAGATGGGAGGAGGGGCTGATTGGCTGTGGTGTTTTGTCTTGTTCTGTCTTTACCTCATGCTTCTGTGGAAGGATCTCTGTCAGCCCCACAACAACAGCAGAGTAAGAAGCAAACTTTGATCAGCCCCCTCTCAGCCGGAGGCAGAGGGTGACGATGACTCCTCCCAGGACCAGAGCCCAGAGGAGGGTCCACAGCAGGCAGTGCAGCGTGGCCCGCCCTGACAGAGCCCGAGCTCTCCCTCCACCCTGTGAGAGCAGCGATCTCATGGAGGCTGCTGGCTCGGGGAGGGAGCAGTGCCGGGCGGGAGGAGATCCCAGGAAGCCTACGGAGGGGAGGAAGCAGTCGGCTGAGAGTCCAGAGCCTAGAATCTCTACTCGAGATAGCCCTACACTTACCTGGAGGGAAATACACTAAACCTGTGCTTCCGCCCCATCGCCCAGCAGGCATTACTAAAAATGCAGCTGGTAAAGATAAACGATGACCTCACAGGAAAACTACCTGACCAAGTGGGATGAGAACAGCCTCATAACAGAACAACCGACAGTTGAAGACACAAAACTAACAGGGCGATACAGAATAAGAATGTAAACACACACACACATACACATACACACACATACTCACACATACATGCACACACACAGATACCTTCAGAAAGAAAAAGACACTGAAAGCAGGAGCAAGCATACATGAAGAAGATTCTGGCCATGGAAAATGAAATTGGTCAAATAAAGAGCTCAACGATGGGTTTTTACAGATGAATAGATGCAAAGAATAAATTAGTAAATTGAATGTTGGGTTCAAATAACTTCTTCCAGAATGCATAGAAAAACAATAAAGTAATAGGATGATTGGGGAAAACAGTTAAAAGATACAGAAGACAAATTGGTAACATTAATTCAATGAAAGTTCAAAAGACAAGAAATGGATGGAAGGAGATATTGTCATTATATATTACAATATTTCCTATTATTTCTCACTTTACATAGTGATTATCCACTTTGTCTATATCTCACTTTTGCACAAGTAAAGAATCTTTGCTCCACTGATATAGAAAATGAACATTTATATGTACGTATGTGCAAGTGCATGTGTGTGTGTGTGTGTGTGTGTGTGTGTATGAAAATTGAGGATTAGAGGTAACTGCCAAGGAATAGAATAGAATGTATATTTTAAAAATATGCAATATAACATTCATTCTTTCCCATGAAAGGTAGAATAAAGATAAAAAAAAAGAAGCACATACATTGGCATAGGTAAATAATTCATGAAGTAGACCCCCAAAGCAATCACAGCAGAAACAAAAATAAATAAATGGGGCCTGATCAAATTAAAAAGCTTCTGCACAGCCAAGGAAATTATCATTACAGCGAACGGACAACCTACAGAATGGGAGAAAATATTTGCATGCTACACATTCCATAAAGGGCTGATAACAAGAATCTATATAGAACTTAAGAAAATTAACAAGAAAAAAAATCAACCCCATTAAAAAGTGGGGAAAGGACATGAACAGGAACTTTTCAAAAGAAGACAGAAAAATGGCCAGCAAACATATAAAAAGTGCTAAACATCTCTAATCATCAGGGAAATGCAAATCAAAACCACAATGAGCTATCATCTAACTCTAGTGAGAATGGCTTTTATCAAAAAGTCCCAAAACAACAAATGCTTATGTGGATATGGAGAGATAGGAACATTCTTACACTGCTGGTGGGACTGCAAATTAATACAACCTCTGTGGAAAGTAATTTGGAGATATCTCAAAGAACTAAAAATAGAAATACCATTTGATCCAGCAATCCCAC
Source organism: Avahi laniger (assembly GCA_963575035.1). Lineage (NCBI taxonomy): Eukaryota > Metazoa > Chordata > Mammalia > Primates > Indriidae > Avahi > Avahi laniger. Next base: position 16,424 of record CAUYSK010046870.1, read on the forward strand.
TAGGCATCTACTCAAAGGAAAAAAAAAAGACATTATATAATAAAGACATTTGCACTTGAATGTTTATGGCAGCACAATTCACTATTGCAAAGATGTAGAAACAACCGAAGTCCCCCTAAATACATGAATGGATTAATGAAATGTTGTATATGTATACCATGGAATACTACTCAACTGCAAAATACAGTGGTGAACTAGCACGTCTTATATTATCCTAGATGGAGCTAGGGCCCATCCTTCGAAGTGAAGTATTGCAAGAATGGAAAAACAAGCACTGCATGTACTCGCCATCAAATTGGTACTAACTGATCAACACATAGGGGCTCACATGGGAGGACTATTCATCGGGTGCCGGGCAGGTGGGAGGGGGTGGTGGGGAT
>CAUYSK010046871.1:0-13865 GCA_963575035.1 Avahi laniger
CCGCTGCCCTGTTTTGAGCATCCTCTGTGGGGCAACCTTTTATCCAGGTTAATTTCCTCCATTTGGGAAAGACTGAGTCATCCAAGGGGAGGCATCAGGACTCTCCCCCTACAAGGGAGAGAACCTAGAGAGACATACACAGGAAAGGAGCTGAGCTGGCACCTGGGTCCTCTAAGCATTCATATAATTCCAAAAAGAAAAGGTTGCCATCCTGACCAAGAGAATGGCTTGGTTTTCTGAGATAATCCCAAGTTTTATCTGAGTGAAGCAGTGGTGTATCTATTGTTCCACACCACTCACTGGTAACTGTGATGATAGGTAAGGGAGATCACCACAAACCACCACCTGTGCCTATTGGAAAAACAACTCATGGCCAAAGCAATGAACCTTTCCTGAGCACCAACTGTGTGCAAGGCAACTGGTTCAGAACTTTGGGAGAGCAGAGGATGTAGTCTATGATCCCATGGGTCATTAGTAAGAGGGAGATTCCAAAACACACACACAGAAGAAGAGACTGACCAACACTATGGGAAAACACAGAAAGAGTGTGGAGGTGAGAGAAAGACTCATTCCAACATTCAAAGTACAAGTTCTGCTGATGGTGGCTCACTAATGTCCCTCTTGTAACACAACATATAAAATGTGTAGGAGCCTATTTCTCCTTTTTCCCAGGGAGAGTTTTCTGGTTTTGTTTTTTAATATAATTTGGTCCTGGATGAATCTGTCAGTTCCCCTTTCTGAAGGATTTTCAGAAGGATGAAGGATTTTCTTAACAAAGTGAGCCTGAAGCTTTTAAAGACAGGAGCACGCTTGGTTCAAAGGGGTGCGGAGCATCAATGTGGGGTAGATGGCAGGCTATGCACGTGGGATCTGATGAGAGGAAGAGAGAGAGAGAGAAAGAACACACAAGGGAATGCCAACCAGATCAAACAAATCAAGCAGTAGACAGGGGGAAGATGGGGAAAATACAAACCAGAGGAAAAGCAAACACGTGCGTTCAAGGTAAGCATGTCTTGATTCTTGATTTGAAATGGGCGGCCCTGGGGCCACTAAAAAGCCCCGTGAGTCACAGCCCATCCACTGTGTGCAGCGACTCCCACACTGCTGGGAGAGAGGAATGCAAAGAATAAGTTCAGGCAATGCCTGGCCTCAAGGAGCTTACTCTCTTTTGGTGATGGAGAGTGCAAAGCAGAACTCAAGGGATCAGAAAAGGTTTCACGGTAGAAGAGACCTTTAAGCATAAGAAGGTTCTGGGTACAAGAAGAATGAGAATGGAATTCCAAGTTAAGGAAAGAGAAGACAGCAAAAGAGTTTTGGGGCACAACTAAATTTAAGAGAACAGCCTTCAGACCAGAGCAGGTGGGGCACAGGGTCCATGGCAGGATGAGAATGGAGTGTGCTGCAGGCATGGTAGAATGCAATTTGGGATTCCCCCCAACCCCAGGAAAATTTAACTGGGCCTGGAAAGATTGGCATGAAAGGCAGGGGCTCAGCTGCATGCTAGTGCTATGGCATCCCATGGCCACCTGCCATGGGTTTCTGCCTCTCGCTTCCCCCACTCCTGCTCGCTCCTGTATCTTCCTCCTTCTTCCACCCCTCTGCCTGTGCCTCAGAATTTCCCTGGGTTGCCCAAACTGTTAATCCTACAGTGAGTCAGATTTGGAGAAAATCCCATTCCTCTGACCCTCCTAGAAAATGGCTCATGGCCATGAAAACCTATCTCATAGCCAAGAAAGAGGTTTTCTCTCTTTGCGCCAATTCAGAATGTCCTATCATTGGTAAGATACCAGAGACAGTTTGGGACTCTGTCAACACCTCCCGGCAGATTGGAGGAGCAGGCAGTGCCACCAACAGGCCAGCGTCAAGGCTTGAGTTTGAGGGTGGGTGAGAGAAGAAAGGGAAGATTCCTAGCATGGTTCTTTCCATCAAGTGCCATTTTCTAAGAGATCTTACAGAGAGTCCCTTCCTAAACCTTTTTAATATTTCTTAAACTGGGGGTGTTTTAAATTATAAGTATTTTTGACTGATTGTAAAATGTATTTAGGTCTCCACAGAAAAGGTCTGCTCTGAACTGTAATCAGACAACTTAAACCATAGGGGCTAGGCCGGGCACAGTGGCTCATGTCTGTAATTCCAGCACTTGGGGAGGCTGAAGGAAGAGGATCATTTGAGGCCAGGAGTTTGAGACCAGCCAGAGCAACACAGCAAGATCCAGACTCCATAAAAAACAGGAAAATTAGCTGGGTACAGTGGTAGGCACCTGTAGTCTCAGCTACTTGAGAGACTGAGGCGGGAGGATCACTTGAGCCCAGGAGTTCAAGGCTGCGGTGAGCTAGGATCACACCACTGCACTCCAGCCTGGGCAACACAGTGAGACCCTATCTAAAAAAAAAAAAAAACAGTAATGGCTTAATTTATCAAGGTCCTTTACTTAAGGCATGAAGGGAACTGAACAGAGAGGCATCAAGGACACATGTTTAAGCTTGCTCATGGCCAGCACCATGCAGATTTAGATTTTAGGTCCTGCTTTTATAAATTTCTTTAAAAAATAAGATGATAGATGTCCGTCTCTGTTCCTGCAGGTCTCAGAAGGTGGTCTGAAGTGAAGGAGTAGACCCCACATAAATGTGAAGAGATAAAAAATGAATCATACCTCATTATATTGTTTCATACAGCTTTCATTCAACTCAAGATTATATCAGTTCAATTTACTATTGCCAGTTTTCAATCAGGCATTTGTCTTATAAAATGTTTGAAGCTGTCATGAACAATAACTTATCCAATTGCTGAGAATGACTGGAAAGCTCCCCAAGAATGTTCTAGAACCTGCCTCTAAACCAGGAGCTCTCAACCTTGGCAATATAGGAGTGCTTGGTGTTAAGGGGGGCTGCCACCCCAAGACCACTCTACACAAGAGCCCCTGGTGAAGGGACCCAGGCCTCAAAACAGTTCAGCACTCCCAGGTGGACCCCAGCCTGAAGCAGGTTTTAACTGCTTTAAAACCCATCAGGTTGGTGCTCTGATGTGAAGAAGTCACACCCTTACATCCTACCGCAGCAGTTGGCAAAGCGTTGTTGGAGGCCCCCAGCCCACAACTCCTTTCCAAGGGCCCATGAGGTCACAAGTATTTTCATAATAATGTGAAAATGTTATTTGTCTTTTCCACTGTGTTGACGTTTGCACAGATGATGCAGAAACAAGCAGAGGGGAAGACTGCTGGTGCTCAGCACGAATCAAGGCCTCAAACTGCCCTAATGGTCTCGCACTACTCCTCATTACTACGAAGTAAGACATTGAACAATTTTTTAAATTCTTTTTAAATTTTGTTTAAGATATTCTTGATGCAATTGAAAAGCATAGTAACTTGATTAAACCTCTACCTGAATATACACACGTCTTTCTTTAAATTGTGTGACTCAATGGGAAGGACTCATAAAGCACTTCTACTGCATACTAAAGGGCACTTGTGCAATTGTTTTAGTTGAGAACCACCCTCGCTGCTTTTTCTTAAAGGAATACCACAGCCTTGAAACAATGATGACAAAATTATGGTTATCGAGACTCAGGTATTTGGAAACAAAGCCTGTCACTTCAAGGAAAACAATCAACAGTATTTATTGTCAGAATTTGAGCTTTCAAGTAAAATTCAGAATTTGGGAAAATTTATGGCCACTGCTTATGGGCTTGACAGTCTCTCAAACACAAAGATTCATCGGACGAGATCGGTAATGATGTTAATGAATGGAATTTTCTGATATTTTGAAATGAAATATGTGAACATTTGGGAGATCCGCATAACGCAGTGAACAAATGATGAATGCACGATGCATGACATTACAGTCATGCACAGATGAAACATGCATTCAAAGTGCAGACAGACCAACAGATTTTAATTAAACAGTACAAAAGGTTCATTAACATGGTTTCAGCTTCCACACTACAATCAATCTTTAAGAAATTACCACTTGTCAAGTTTCGGTCTATTATCAAAGAATAGTCAGTTATCTGAAAAGGCTATTAAAATACCTCTCTCCCTGTTCCCACTATTTACCTATGTGAAGCTGAATTTTCTTCATGTATTTCAATCAAAACAATAGACTGAAGCAGCAACTACGCAAACCCAGCTGCATCTTATAAATCCGACATAAAAGAGATTTACAAAAATTTAAAACAATGTCACTCTCACTAATTTTTTGGTTTTAGAAAAATATGTAATTTTTCACTAAAATATGTTACTTATGGGAACAAGTAATGGGTTTATTATTATTTTAAGGGAATTACTAAATATTTTTTCATTTCTCAATTTAATTTCTAATATGATATCAATAGCTATAGCCCATACGAACAAAAGCTCTTGAGGTCCTCAATAATTTTTAAGACTGTAAAAGGTTCTGCAACCAAAAAGTTTGAGAACTTCTGTTTTACAGGCTCCTCTCTTTCTAAGAGGATTGATTTCAGAGCATTTAGCGCCTTGTGTCTCATTCTGAGCTGGCTCTCTGAGTTATATACATAGTAGTCAGCAATGAAGTCCCAACTAGGCATCTCTGTGAATCCTGAAGCCTGAAACATTTCTTTCAATGAATCAGGCATTAAAGACTACACAGTACAACCAGGCACCAAAACCTGGAGTGGAGAGCACTGGCTCCCGAGTCAACTGCTTAATCAGATCTGGAATCTACTGTCATGTGACCAAGGGATAAGTTACTTAATATGTGCATCTTCCAGCATCTATACATAATATGAAAATAATACTACTACTGAGGATGAAATGAGAGGATACTTGTAAAGTACTTAGAAAGGCTCTGCTATGGGGTAAGTACTCAATAAATGTCAGCTATCATTGCAGTGATAACATTTTCTGCCATCAAGCAAGAGAGCCACCAAATTACAGCAAAAACTTCTTGCTCAAAATGCTCATTAGGGTCCCGCAGAAGGGCTGGGCTGCACCTGGCAGGGCTTCCCAAATGCAACTGAACTTGGAAAGGAGCAGAATCCTTTGCTCCTGGCCGTCTCTGAGGTCAGACAGTAGCCTTGAGTGCAGTCGGTATGATAGCACTCCCTAAAGTCATAATCAGGAAATGCGGGAACAATGTGTTTCTCCCACGAGGCAATCATGACAGGGCTATTTTAAATGTCAAACACAAACCTAGCGCCAGGAAAGCAACAAACGCTTACTGTGCACCCCGTGAGCCAGGAACCACCTCTACTTAGTGCGACAAATGCAACCAGGTGGAACAGAGTTCACCATTCCTTCCGTTTGCAAAATTCTGTCTCCTCCAACCCCACCTGCTCCTCTATTCAATTCTGCTTTTGAGAAGTGCAGCCACTACGGTGCTTCCCTTGAATAAGACAGAGATTTTATTTATTTGGGGGGCTGCTGCAGGTCCAGGGCTGAACTTTTAGCTTGCTATAAAGTTAATGTGCTATTCAGTGTTCATTCCAGGCAAGACTGTGGGGCTGTGTATTTTCTGCCACCCCCGGAAGGCCATTATCTGTAATTGCCCATTACCATGCATAATTATTTCTCCTAGCTTGGTCTATGACCTCCAGGGTGGCATGCTGTAATAGCTAACAGCTCCATCTTATCACATTTGTGAAGGAAGCTTTTCTGACCTTTACTACTTTAATGGTATTGTCCAACAGATCGTTTTACAGGCACACAAATCCAGAGAATCAGGAATATTTCAGATCTCTTCCTGACGTACCTTTCTCACCTCAATGGAGTTTTACCTCCCCTAAAATAAAGGAAAAATAATCAACTCTCCATTATGTGGGAGCTGATAACCCAAACTGAGAATTATCTGAAGTCCTTTATACTCCCTTTTCTTTGATTTTGCTGTTTAACTGTATCGTGCTTTTTAAAGATTACTACTGGGAAAAGGTGGACACAGGAAAGAGAACAGAGACAGAGTGAAACTTTAAATCTTAAATTCAATATATATGCTCCCACATTTAGAGCATTTTTTTTTCAGTGGGAGGAGAAATTATGTTCAAATTATGATTAAAATGAGATTTGGGGATTCCCTGTGGATTTAAAATATTAATTCTAGAACCAACATCCAGTGCCACATCCCAAAGTGTAGCTTTAAATGCAGCTCGCTTTTCAACATTAGGAAGGAAAGAAAAAGGGGGATCAGGGTCGCTGGCCACACATACACATGGGCAGCGAGTGCTCAGCCACTCACTGGCATTTCTTTGTCTGCTCCGCCATCGCCTCCTTCAGAAGCCCCACTGCACCCCACGGGGGTGTGACGGACCTCTATGACATTACAGGGCTCAAAGGCAGCCCAAAAGACTGTATGCTCCTGAAAATGAGGCCATTCCATTTTTGTGTGGTACCCCTAAAGTCTTACTTTTCCTTCTGTCTTCCTTGTCTTTGGAATAAAACTTCTCTGAAATTAAAAGGTGATTCCTCAAATAAAAACTCACGCGTCCTTTCAACCATCATTTTTACTAAAGTCAGGTAAGGTGAACCACAGAGAATCAAACCTAACAGCTTTTCGCAGAATATGATCACAGGGAAAGGCCTTTGAGGTAATTTTATCCCTTCTCTGAACACTCAGAGAAGTTCAAGTGGCAAGTCTAAGGGCACGTGCGTAACTGGCAATGAGAGCACGACTCAGGCTCCCAGGTCTGAGGCTTCATTCACACTTGTGTCCACCAAGCTCGATCAGAAAGGGAGAAGAGAGCCATTGAAACATAACAGATCAACATTGTCAGTTACAAGACATCTGGCTGGGCACAGTGGCTCACGTCTGTAACCCTAGTTCTTTGGGAGGCCGAGGTGAGAGGCAGGAGAATCAATGAAGGCCAGGAATTTGAGACCAGCCTGGGAAACATATCAAAACCCTATCTCCACAAAAAAATAGAAAAATTAGCTGGGCGTGGTGGCTCATACCTGTAGTCTCGGCTACTTGAGAGGCTGAGGCAGGAGGATCACTTGAGCCCGTAAGTTTGAGGCTGCAGTGGGCTATGATGACACCACTGCACGCCAGCCTGGGTGACAGAATGAGGCCTTGTCTCAAAAATATATATATATTTTTAAAAATTTGCTCTGACAAGTTGCTACTGGCAAGGAGTCAACCTGACAGTTTTCTAGAAAAGAATATAAATTACTACTGTTTAAGCACTGACACCAAAGTGTGTCAAACACAGAGATCGAGTTCTCAAGCTCCAGACACAAACTGATGGTCAGGGCTTTCTCCTCCTCACTGGGGAATGTCAGGCAAGCTGAGAGTTGCGGTTTGGTCCCAATGCACTTCCCAACGGTCCAAAGCTCCTGACCATAGCTCTTCTGACATATCCTCGAAGCAGCTCCCTCCAACTCTGGCTCCTTCTTCAGCTCTGTACTTTGCAACGAGAGCCTCATTTGCCAGCTGCTGCCAACCAGACTGTGTTGTGCTATTCTCAAAGCGGGTATATAAGCTGCTCTGAACCATGTAATATGACCTGTCACCCAACTCTGACTTGTGTCCTCACAGCTAACTATTCCATCAAACATATCACTAACCACAGGGCTAGGCGGGCATAGCAAAAAATGTCATACTGGACAATTCCTGGCTTCCCAATGCAGGAGCTGGGACTCTAAGTCCCAGCCAGGCATGTGATGCCAATCACAAGTGTCACCTTTTTGTTGGCTGGAGTCACAGGCTTCTGGCTTCTAAATTGTGGCAGAAGCAGCTATGTTCCAACAGCTGCAAGGTCTCAAAGGCTCTGACAACTTGTGATGTGAGTGTCTGTATGTAGGTGTGCACACGACACACACACATATCTCCAAATCTTAACTGGAAGAAATGATTACCAGGAGTGATGCTGGGCTTGTCAACTAAAATGTTACTATGGCAACTAAGAAACGAAGAGCATGACAGAAGCTATCTAACTGGCCAACAGCTATAGCCACACCTGTCTCACACCTCTATTTATTTTCCTGATCTAGTGATCTGTGATGTACAGGTTTTGTACATGTGGATCAACGGAAACCTAACATGCTTTCAGAAATTTCACTTCACAAAAAGGTCATAAGTGTAAGAACTATCTGATAGTGTTCAAAGCAGCCCTAGAACCTAGGAAAATCCCTGCCGGGACAGGGGGTACAATACGCCTGTGTTGGAGGAGGACAGACTAAATCACCCGGCCCAGGCATAAAGGGAGCCCTATCTCTGGCAAACGAGTCTGCGAAGTCTGTGGGCAGCACCTGGTATCACCTGTAACTGCAGCAACACTAACCTCCCCCATGATTCTCAAGGTTTATTCCACCACGGAAACAATACTGGTTTGAAGGGTAAGAGAATAAAGATATGCTTTTTTAAACTAACAATGAGGCAAGGGTCATTATCTGAACAACAACAAAAACTGCATGCTCCTACAGCCACACAGGTCTTAAGATTAAGTTGTGACTTTGCTTAGTTGTGAATCCCAGGAAAGAGAGAAAGGGAGGCCACGCAAACAGCCGAGAAGGAAGTTCCTTCTGTGTTCACAGAAGGAATGTATGCTGAAATGTCACTCAAGAAATTAACCCGCCAAGATTTGACTAAAGGGATGCTGCTTTGTTACAAATTGCTTTTTGGCACCATGGTCCTTTTGGTCACTAGGAACAGGGAGTTTATGGGCAGCTGCCATCATTAACAAGAATGTCTGTTTACTATGCAAAGACATTTTTAAGGCTTGTGTGTGTCACACACGCTCACTGGATACATTCAGATTGTGTGTAATAAAAAAGAACTTATGTAAAAAAGGTTAACAAAGGGCTGTGAAAATGACACTAAGGGCCAAACAAAGCAAGTCCTGCATTTGAATTTCAAAATGGACCCAATCTATAATATTTCAACTATATGAAGGTTAGATATAGGTTTTAAGATCTTTCTGAAAACTACTCAAATGATTCTGGTGTTCTTATTCACCAGGCAGAAGTTGTAGAATCTCAAGACTGGAAAAAAACTTCAATACTGATTCAGTTTACCCATTCGTTACCTTCAGATAAAATCAAATACTCACGGAGAGATGAGATTCTATCCCCTATTCAAAGCTGAGTAAGCCAATGCTAAACTCTCAGCTACCAGGACTACATTTTACACTTGTTTCCTCATTTAATCTTACAGAAATAGAAAATGCACGGTCATCATACTGTGTAAGAATAGTTTACTACCTAGTAAACTTTTAGGTATTTTCCACCTCAAAGCTAAATATGCCCACTTCCTATGACATTTCTTTCCTCCTAATAATTGAATTACTTTTTGTGAGTCCGAGAAGGTGAACTTATTCTCTTGCTCTTTTATAGTATTTAAAAGGCATTAGGTCATTCCCCATCTATTTATTTATTTATTTAGAGACAGGGTCTTGCTCTGTCACCCAGGCTGGAGTGCAGTAGCACGATAATACATCACTCTAACCTTGAACTCCTGGGCTCAAGCGATACTCTGGTCTCAGCCTTCCAAGTAGCTAGGTCAGGACTATAAAGCATGCACCACCACACCCAGCTAATTTTTTAATTTTTTGTATAGATGGGATCTCAGTAAGTTGTCCAGGCTGGTCTTGAACCCTTGGCCTCAAGCGATCCTCCAGCCTCAGCTTCCCAAAGTGCTGAGATTACAGATGTGAACCATTGCACTTGGCCATTCTCCCATTTATTAACAGGTTCCTGCCGCCTTTCACCTTACCTTTTCCACTGCCAAGCTGATGTGCTCCCTACTTTTCCTTTATCTCACTTGCTCAATTTGTCTGAACAAGTTGGCATATGTTAAAGGACACAGCACAGAACCTGGTACCACTCCTCCCTCAGAGGACACAGCCATTCCTAAGGACATTAAATGTTTACAGAATTGTTTAAAAACTCAAAAATAAAAAGACAAAAAAAAACTCAACTTAAAAATGGGCAAACGATTTAAATAGCAATTTTCTCCAAAGAAAACATATATATGGCCAATGAACACATGAGAAATGCTCGACATCACTAGCCATCAGCGAAATGCAAATCAAACCACAACAAGACGCCACTTCACACCCGCTAGGATGATGTGATGTTAGTTTTAGGTGTCACGTTGACTGGATGGAGGGTTACTGGTTGTGTCTGTGAAGGTGTTTCCAGGTGTCTGAAGATGCTTCCAGAGGAGACTGGCAAGTGAGTCAGTGGACTGAGTGGGGCAGGTCTGCCCTCGATGTGGGTGGGCAACATCTAATCGGCTGGTGGTCTGGATAGAACAAAAAGGCAATTTCCCTTCTCTCCTGCAGCTGGGACACACACTCCTTCCCCCACCCCCCCTTCACCCCCAGATGTCAGAACTCCAGCTGCTGGACTCCAGGACCTACACCTGAGACCTTCCGGGTTCTCATACCTACAGCCTCAAACTGAAAGTTACACCATCAGCTTCATAGTTCTGAGGCTTTCAATTGAGCTGCTACCAGCAACCCAGGGTCTCCAGCTTGTAGACAGCCTGTTATAGGACTTCTCAGTGTGAGAATCACCATGTGAGCCAATTTCCTTAATAAAATCCTCCTCTCCTCTCTCTCTCTCTATATTTTTGGTTCTGTCTATCTAGAAAACCCTAATACAGATGGCTATAATCAAAAAGATAGATAACAAACGTTGCCAATGAGAAGAAATTATTGAGCCCTCCATTTTCATTGCTAGTAGAAACGTAAACTGGTACAGCCACTTTTGAAAAACAGTCTAGTAGTCCCTCAAAATGTCAAACATAGAGTTACCATATGACCCAGCAATTCCACTTTTAGGTATATACCCAAAAGAATCAAACATACATTTAAATAGAAACTTGTCCATGAATATTCTCCATTAACTTACGAATAAATAAAATATTATGTATTCATACAAAGAAATATTAATAATAAAAAGGAATGAAGTACTGATACATGCTACAGCATTAATCAGCCTCAAAAACATGCAAAGTAAAAGAAGTTAGACACAAGAGGTCCCATACTGTATGATTCCACATATACGAAGTGTCCAGAATAGGCAAATCTATAGAGACAGAGAGTAGGTTAGTGGTTGCTAGAGGCTAGAAGGGTAGAATGGGGAGTAACTGCTAATGGGTTATGGGTTTTGGGGGGAGAGGTGTGAAATTGTTTTATTACCAAAATTTGATTATTGTGCTGCCTGGCCGACCCTGCAAATATATTAAACATCACTTTAAGATAGTGAATTTTATGATATATAAATTATACCTCAATAAGCTGGTTTTTTATTTATTTATGTTTTTTGGAGACAAGGTCTCACTCCGTCCCCCAGGCCGGAGTGCAGTGGCACAATCATGGCTCCCTGCAGCCTTGAACTCCTGGGCTCAAGCAATCCTCCTGCCTCAGTCTCCCAAGTAGCCGGAACTACAGGTATGCACCCTAATACCTGGCTAATTTTTTTAATTGTTTTGTGTTTTTGTAAAGACAGGGTCTAGCTATGTTTTCCATGTTGGCCTCTACTTCCTGGCCTCAAGTGATCCTCCCACCTCAGCCTTCTAAAGCACCCACCATACCCAGCAAGTAAAGCTGCAACTTTTAGAAGTACACCAAATAACAGAATTTCTGCTTTCTACTTATTCAGAAATTGATTTTAAAATGGCAAATAGGCACAGAGAGTTGAAGGAAATACAATATGATGAGAAATGACGTTTTTTGGAAAAGGGCTATTGGTTTAAACTTAAAGAAATTCTTAATATTAATATTTCTATGTCACAGACTCTTCGAACAATCAGATGAAACTGCTGGACCATCTTCTAAGAGAAATGCAGATTTAAGAGTTCAGACATCTCTGGAAGCCCACCATGAACTCAGGTTTAAAAAGCCTGTAAGAAGTCACAAAGAATATGAACAACTTGGGGTCCTAAGACTAAAGAACAAAACAGGCAGAGTCTCATGACTCACTGGGGGTTCATTCCTGGACCACACAGGGACCAGAAAAGTGGCAGAAAGCTTTATCTTCTGAGCGGAGACTTCAATGCTATGGCTGAAAGGATTTCAGAGCTGAAGAGCTGGCTTAGTGACAAGATTATCACGATGCTGTCATAGGAAGGATTCACCAAAACGTCAACCACAGAAGAGATAACAGAGCTCTTCTTTTTTACATGTTCAGTAATCACAGTAGTTTGCCCCAGAAAGGTCAACCTGTGAGACAAAGCTCTGAAAACTCAAAAAACTCGTTCCCTTATTCCAATTCATTTATTCAACACAAACTGGGTGCTCAACTGTTTACCCCCCAGGGCCATTTTCTTGCATGACCATATATATACATACAGGTGTCTTCAGGTTCAGCTGTATCTGTAACTAGTAAGCCCACCAATTCCACAGAATGTGTAGGTCTTTGTTTATCACAAGCCAAAATACAGACACAATGCAGATTTGTATTAATAGCTAAAATAAAGCAAACAGGGAAACAAGGAGAAAAGACTATTAATAGTGCCACAGAGAATGTGACAACTTCAGAAAAATTAGAAAATAATGAGAAACAGATTATTAAATTCTCAGGGACTGAAAAAGCAAAAATAGGGAGGAGAAACAAAGTCACTGCAGATTAAATATAGAGAGTTTTAAGCCAATTATACAGATCAAAGAGAGCAAGAGAGGGGAGGAGTAGCCTTACAAGTAACCGAGATAGGAGACCTTGGGGGAAATACGGCCAGAGTGAAATCATTACAGCTTACAGTACAAGTAATCTAGGGATGGCTCCAGAGAGGAATTCACTAGGGACTACTACTGGGAGCAACAGCACAGGGGCAGCAATCAAAAAAGCACTTTATTTTAAAAAGGCACGCAATTCCAAAGGGAAAGTAATTCCTATGGAGACCAGCAAGCAGGATCGGCAAATGGAAAAGTGTAGATGAAAAATGCCAGGGCCTTGAGCCACGTTTTGGATTTCCATGTCATCCACCTCTGACTAGATCAGGCCTGGTTTTCATTGCATGCCACCATAGTTAAAGGGGAGGAAGGGACAAAGGCTGTGGTGTTAGCAGAATAATATCGTTAAAACTCACTGGGCATTTTCTGTCCTACCCCTAATAAAAATCTGATACTGCCCTTTAAATAATGTCAATTTCCCTAAAAGTTTAGCCATTCCTAACTACATGGGATTTTTACCAAGAGGAGCTACACTAAGAAAGAGCTGCTAATACAAATGATGCTAACTTTTAACCTTAATATCTTTCATTTATATAATTTATATATTTCATATGCATAATCTATATATTTATATATAATACTCTACAATCCATAAACAGCATTTTACATATATTCCTTCAGTTGCTACCCATAATAACCCTATGAAATTGAGAGGCCAGGGACTACGATGCCCCCAGAGAGAGAAGCTGGCTGTGTTTAGAAAGGTGCCCGGCACACAAAGAACACGGTAGTAGCTTGAGTTTGGATTAAGCCCAGGTCTTCTGATTTCAGGTGTGGTAACTTTTTGCAATGATATGAAAAACCCAGACATCCAGCTCTTCACTTTTATTCTGAGTAACGAATTCTGAGCATTTTGTTCTCCTCTATAGCAATGATCTATACACTGGACATTATAAATTTCAGAGTCAGGAAGCCAAGGAAAGCACAGAATACAGCAAAGGGATCCCCATTACAACTAACATGTAAGATCCAGGATAACACTGGCTTTATAAAACTTTTTCTTTCCTAAATAAGAATGTATAGACCGGGCGCGGTGGCTCACGCCTGTAATCCTAGCACTCTGGGAGGCCGAGGCGGGCGGATTGTTTGACCTCAGGAGTTCGAGACCAGCCTGAACAAGAGCGAGACCCCGTCTCTACCAAAAATAGAAAGAAATTAATTGGACAGCTAAAAATATATATAGAAAAAATTAGCCGGGCATGGTGGCTCATGCCTGTAGTCCCAGCTACTCGGGAGGCTGAGAC
>CAUYSK010046872.1:0-20472 GCA_963575035.1 Avahi laniger
TAGTCCCAGCTACTTGGGAGGCTGAGGCAGTAGGATCCCTTGAGCCCAGGAGTTTGAGGTTGCTGTGAGCTAGGCTGACGCCACGGCACTCACCCCAGGCAAGAAAGTGAGACTCTGTCTCAAAAAAAAAAAAAAAAAAAAAAATCTTGACATTTTTACACAACATGCTTATACTACTATTTATGATTTTTTTTAATTTTAGAAATTGTGTATTGACTTATGACTGAAATCCTATTATGTTTTCTATACTACCATATATTCCTCTCCCCCTCCTCCCAATTTAGTTACATCACATTTCTTGTCAAATTAAAATTTTGTATCATTATTATGCAAATATTGTTCACAGCAAGAACATGCATTGTATTATGATATTACTTCCCTTATTATACCATTTTTAGTAACTGCTTCATTTTTTATTTATTCAATTTTATAGCAATTAAGTATCACTGATTCAGTGCCAAACATTCTAAAGCAGTGATCCCCAACCTTTTTGGCACCAGGAACCATTTTCATGGAAGATAATTTTTTTCATGGACTGGAGGGGGATGGTTTCGGGATGATTCAAGCACATTCCATTTATTGTGCACTTTATTTCTATTATTATTACATCGTACTATACAATGAAATAATTATACAACTCACCGTAGGTCGGGGACCCCTGTAAGGACACAGCACTCCTCTTCTGCAGTCAAACTCACTCAAGTAACCTGCAAGTTCCGGGATGTTCCCTCACAGGCAGCCCTTCTGGAGCCATTCCTGCCGTCAGCTGTGCACGGCCTGACCCAGCCTATCCTCTCCCTGTGCCTCAATTCCTGAAACTGCCCAGGCATCTGGGCTGTGAGTTGGTTTCTGTTGACCAGCTTCTTTCCCTGCAGGGGTCAGATTTTTGCTTTCACAGCTTTCGGTTAGTCAGTACCATACATTCAATGACTTTTCATTTTCCCAAATTTGGTTGACATCTCTAGTCTGCCATCTCTCATTCTCTTTCTTATTCCTTTAGTGTCCTTCTGTGAGGCTTTAGAAAGTGCTGGAGGTAAACCTGTGTGTTCCATCTGCCTGGTATAAGTAAAAACCAGCTTCAATAGATTCTTAACTTCATAGTTGAAGTGACAGAATTGACCTCTAGTCATGTGTCGCTTACCAGTGGGGACAGTTCTGAGAAACGCGTTGTTAGGTGATATCATCGTGCGAACATCATAGAGTGCGCATAGAGTGCGCTTACACGATCCTACATGGTGTAGCCGACAAAGCACCTAGGCTATATGGGATAGCCTATTGCTCCTGCGCTACAAACCTGTGCACCATATTATTGTACTGAGTACTGTAGACAATTGCAACACGATGGTGAGCATTTGTGTGTCTAAACATAGAAAAGGAACAGTAAAAATATGGTATTATAATCTTATGGTACTGCTGTCATATATGCCATCTGCCATTGACTGAACCGTCGTTATGTGGTGCACGATTGCATTTGGAGTAAATAGGAGTGGTTAGGGATTCGTCTACGCAGCTCATCCCCATGTACCACTTATGAGTGGCCGGATTAATTCCTCGACTAGGAGCACCCTTTATGGTCAATCATATTTGTCTGTCTTCTCAGTATCTCTTCCAAATTTGCCTGCAGTCCATAAGGACTCTGCTTGATGCAAAAGCAGAAAGTGTTCCCCTTGGGTCTCTTCCTTGCCACCTCCTGCTCGAAGTCCTTTTATCCCTTCTCCCTGAAATGGCCACTCTTGGCCACGGCCTTGGTGGTGTGTTGTCAGTCTGTGAATTAGGCCTTTGGAGTGGGTTTTCCTGTTTTACCCAGACCCATAGCTGGAGACAGGGTACAGGGAGCCTCAGATCCTGCTGGTGGGATGGAAAAAGGCCATTATGGGCCGGGCGCGGTGGCTCACGCCTGTAATCCTGGCTCTCTGGGAGGCCGAGGTGGGCGGATCATTCTGAGCTCAGGAGTTCGAGACCAGCCTGAGCAAGAGTGAGACCCCACCTCTACCAAAAATAGAAAGAAATTAATTGGACAGCTAAAAAAATATATATAGAAGAAATCAGCCGGGCATGGTGACACATGCCTGTAATCCCAGCTACTTGGGAGGCTGAGGCAGTAGGATTGCTTGAGACCAGGAGTTTGAGGTTGCTGTGAGCTAGGCTGACGCCACGGCACTCGCCCCAGGCAAGAAAGTGAGACTCTGTCTCAAAAAAAAAAAAAGAATTGAAAGCAGGATCTTGAACAGATAATTGCACACCCATGTTCATAGCGGGATTATTCACAATAGCCAAAGGCGGAAGCAACCCAAGTGTTCATCAGCGGATGAATGGGTAAACAAAGCGTGGTATTTATGTACAAGGGAACATCATTCAGCCTTAAAAAGAAAGGAAATTTGAATACATGCTATAACATGGATGAACCTTGAGGACATTATGCTAAGCGACATAACCCAGCCACAAAAGGAGAAATTTCACTTCTGTGAGCTCTCTCTCCAAAGTCATTCAACTCAGAGACAGAAAGTAGAACAGTGGTTTCCAGGAGCCGGGCAGAGTTAGGGTCTAAAGGGTACAGAGTTTCAGTTTTGTAAGATGAAGAGCATTCTAGAGATGGATGTTGGTGACGGCTGCACAACAATGTGAATGTAATTAATGCCATGAACTGTAAACTTCAAAGGGGTCAAGACGATAAAATTTGTATTATGTGTATTTTACCACAATTAAAAATTTTAAAAATCAAGATATGTATAAGGAAAGGTGAGAAAATATTAAAGAGGTAAGGGGAATAAAAACCAAAGGGAGGATAGCATATAAGGGATGTTTCTATTTGTTCAAATATATCGAAATGTTAAACAGAAGACACTGAGATGGGAGAGACGTGAGATTCCAGACCAGATTGCCAGACACAAAGGATTTACAGAGGAAGTGGTCGGGGACCTGTCTCCCTTCTTCCGCCTTCGCCAGCCTTCGCCAGCCTTCGCCCGCCGCGGGAGAGTGAGAGAGGAGGCTTGGGGAGGAGGATTTGCGGGAGGAGGGCAGCTTCGGCTGTGAGACCTCCCTACGTGGCCACTCCTGCACCCCCAGGTGTTGGGCAGGGGGCCTGGGAGGCTGTGGGGATCCTATGTGGGCCGGAGGATGCAGAAGGGGGCTGGCTGGGGGCCAGCTTGGGTCCTGTCCCCTGGGGCCTCCTGGAGGGGTGGGGGCCAAGACGGTGGCGTTGGAGGTCGGATCCCTAAGGGCGGAGGAAGGCGTTGCCAGGGACCCTCGGGAGGAGAGGCGCATCCCCCAAGGTCAGGGGTGAGGCGCCCTGCGGGGTGGCCGTCTCCGTGGAGCCTACAGCGGCACCCCGCGACAGAAGGGGGCAGCTTGAAGCCAGCCGGGATGGTGGCAGCTCAGGAGGACCCTTCCTCTCCCCTCATCGCCACTGCAGCCCCACCTGTGGGGGAGGGGAGGAGAGACAGCGAAGGAGCCGCCCAGGCCACCTCCCCCGGGCAAGCCCGAGCTGGGTGAGAGGAGAAGATTTAAACCCAAATCAAAGTGGAAGTTTCAATGAGTTGAGACCGTGTTTGTGACTTAAAGTGATAGCAGAACTGTCTGTTATCTGGGGAGCCGGGCAAAGTCACACTGCAAGGGAGTGTGGGAAGAGAGGGGTGGAGAATTGGGCCCACTTTATAATTGGTCCAGCAAAAAGACCTCGCTTTCCTTGCAAGAGAGGCTGGAAAATGTAGACTCACTGCTTGTCCAGGTAGAAGAGGGACGAGTTCAGAGAAGAGCTGGCCAGTCTCCGCCCCCTTTGCCCACGCCCCTGCGGATGTGCGTTGGGCACAGCCTACGGGGCGCTCAGCCCAGCAGGGCAGCTTAGAGAGAGCAAGGGCCTCGGGGACAGAGGTCCTGATTCGGCAGGTGTTAGCTACTGACTTCTGCGCTCACAACTTCCGTTTTCTTATCTGTAAAATGGGCACAACCATCATCATCACCGTCAACTCCTCCCACGGGTGTGGTGATGATAAAAGCACTTTATCAATTCAGGGAGGTCTTCAGATTTTGCAAACTGGATAACACTGTCCCTGCCCTCAAAAGCATTAAATAAAGAAGGCAAGAATTCAAGATATGTCCCCAGACACGGTGAGATTGTAGGGGTTGTGTTAACAGGGGAGGGAAGAGAGATCAGAGAGGCTGCGGCAGGAGAGGGCCCTGCGACCAGGCCTTGGCAGGTGATGGGCAGAATCGGGAGGGACAGAGGAGACGGTGCGGCACCCCAGGGAGGGGAAACAGCTCGTGCAAAGCTGTGGGGGCTGGAACACACGTGGTACGTGGAAGGGTCCTGCACCCCACCATTCGAAGCAGAAATTCTCAAAGGGTTCGATGTTGGCAGGGCCGGGAGCTGACGCACACTTGCATGCTTGTTCCTTGGCAGGATGGGTTTGAAAAGGGAAAAAAGAGAATGAGAGATTGAAAACAGATTATTGGGGAGAAAAGTATTCCAGGCGCGAGACGACTGTCTCTGCAGCCTCTGGCTCCTGTCCCACCCATTCCCTGGCCCTGACGAAGGGCTGGCTGGAAGAAGGTGTTCCTCCCGGGGTCGTTCAAGCAGAGGGCCCGGCTGGCAGGAGCCTGAAGCCTCCCCATTCCTGTCTGGGTGCCAGACTCTGCACGAGGCTTAAATATACCCACAGCCTGGCCCCGCAGCAAGGCCATGCCAGATGCTTTCCATGCTCCTTGAATTCTCTCCTCAAGGTACGTCCTGTGATAGTCTCGGTTTCCCAGGTGAGAAAACTGAGGTGTGGAGGGGTTAACTGGCTTGCCCACACAGCCAACCAGGGTTGAGTATGTCTGGATAATCCATTGCCTTATCCTGGGCGTGGGTTCAGGTGTAGGCAAGGAAGAGTGTGCCGGAGCGGGTGGCATTCGTGTCAGCAGCAGGATGGTGCAGTGGTTAAGTGCCTGACCGGAGGCAGACTTTGGGGTTGTTTGTCATAGCAGCATGACCTCACCCATCCTGACTGAGACGAGTCATGATAAACTAAGTTCCATGTCCCGGAACATGTTAGGAATCACCATATTCCTTTTAGAAGTGGCATTTTAAAAAAAGAATGTTTAATTTTGGTAAAATACGAGTAACACAAAATCTACCATCTTAACGTTTTTAAGCGTACAGTTCAGTGGCAGTAAGCACATTCACGTCACCACACCACAGTCCCCAATATCCATCCTCTTTCCTTCTTGCAAAACCGAAATTCAACGCCCCATGAAACACTAGCTCTCCTTCCCCACCACGCCCAGCCCCTGGCAATTCTACTCTCTGTCTGTATGATTGGACACTCTAGACAGATACCTCACATAAGTGCAACCACACAGTATCTGCCCTTTTGTTATTGATTTATTTCACTTAGCATAATGCCCTCAAGGCTCCCGCCTGCTGCAGCGCGGGTCCTAACTCCTACCTTCTTCAGGCCAATGAAGCCAGAGACCAGGAGTCTAGGCTTGGCCACGGGCTTGCTGTGTAGCTTTGGGCACGTTGCTTCCTGCATCAGGCGCCGTGATTCCAGCTTTCCTCCCCTCCACCGCCCGCTCCAGCAGTGTGCTGAGGACCTGGGGGAGACGGTGGAGTATGAAAGCCCTCAGCAAAGAAAAGCCACCAGGGATCATTCTTGCTGTTACTCGGTGGGGCGAGAGCATGAGTCACCTAATGGTGGAATTCCAGGCATCAGGAGGCGCCGCCGTTCTGAGAAGCAAAGCCCAGATTCCACACGGAGCCGTGACCCTGACCCTGAGCCCTCAGAGGAGCCACACCCTCTCTCCTTGGCCACTGGCTGCTGTGAGGACGGAGTCAGAGAATGTCATAATCATATGAGTCCCCAGGAGTAATGCCTCCAGTCCCACTGCCTTACACAACCGTTAAGGAAGCTCAGAAAGGGTGTTGCACTTGCCTGGAGTCACACAGCCAGAGAGCAGTGGAAGCTCGTCTGGAACTCGAAACCTCAGACTCCCAGCCCTGCACCACACTGCCTCCCACAGGGTCCCAATGCCAGGAAGAGAGAGTCAGAAGTGAGTTCCTCCGGAACCGCAATTTGGAGCAGGCAGTATTGGAGGACCCAAATGGCTTCGAGGTGAGGGTAGAACTTCCCTCCTCTGTGTCTCACAGGGATTGGCTTAAGAACCTTTTGACTTATAGCCCCCTCTGTATACTTTCCAAAATCTTGATTAGTATTGAGACTACTGGTGCTAATAATAATTGCTACTATTAATTGAGCCCTCTTTCCTAAGTCCCAGGCACAGAGCTGAGCACTTCACATGCCTGGTCACGTTTCATTCCTCCTAGGAGGAAGGAACCAGGATTATTCCATACAAAAGCCCCCAAACCTGAGTTCAATGGCATTTCCAAGGTTACAAAGTAAAAGCAAGTCAGAGCTGGGATTCAAACGCAGGGCTGGGTGCCCACAGACTCTCTCTACTGGAGTGTCAACTGAGTTCTGATACAGCTCTGGTACAGGCAGGGAATGTTGACTGTGCCCATTGCTCATGTGGAAAAACTGAGGCTTAGAGTCGATTGGTGCATCCTGGTGAGAGGAGGAGCAGGGGCTAAGACCTTCCCGCCAGGGCAGGCTTCTGCCCAGCATGTCTGCTCTCGGGAAGAGAAAGCTCCGTCCAGGAGCGCATGGGCCCTGCCAAACCTAAGCTTGGAGGTGCAGGCTGAGGAGGGGTGGTGATGAAGTCTGAATGCGGCCCCTCCCCTCAGGGATGACGATGGCAGCCAGCATCGGGTGCAAGAGCTTTGGCTTCACATTTTGTATTGATTATTTCCTTTCATCTTCACTCACAGTAAAGGGATTAACTTTCCACACCCATTTTACAGATGGAAACACTTTGGCTCAGAGAAGTAAGCTCACTTGTCTAAGCAGTTGTGGAATTGAGATGCTAAAGTGTGGCCTCTTAACCACCAGGCAAATTTTCGTCCCCCAGGGGATGGGGAAGAAGCAGCCCGAACACCCCCTACACAGCCCACGAGGCCCTGAGGGTCTAGGATCCTGAGACTCCACAAACGCATGGTTCTAAGAAACCAAATGCTTCCAGTGGAGTACTGCTACGTAATAGTTTAACAGTCGCCTGGTGCTCTGCTTCTGCTGAATGACACATGCGTACAGAGCCAGCAAAGGCCCTGGGGTGCTTCGAGGTGCTGGTGACCCCGCTGACAGCAGGTGTGACCGGTCAGGTTTGGATATCTATGAAATCCTTCTCCCTGTTAGCATCGCTCTTAGCCCCAGCGTGTGGGGAAGGCAGCTGCCTCCCTAAGCCCCATCCTCCCATGGCGTTAGGCTCAGCTCAAGTTTAGCTGAATCTAAGCTTCGCCTTCCTGCCTTTGTCTTTATCTACGGAGCCTTGCCTTCATTGTGGAACATGCAGTGAGGAATATGCTCAAGGAAGAAATCTCTGCCCCAGACCCAGGGGCTCAACCATTCGAAGTTCTCCAGTCCCCTTGGCTGATGTGTATGGGTGAGGTTAAGTCATGCCATTAATAGCTGCTCTAACAAATAACTGTAATGCAAAATTTTAGTGGCTTTGCACCATAAATGTTTTGTTCTTTCTCGCGTCACAGTACAATATCTCTTGACAGGAGGGCTCTGTTTTGTGCAGTCATTTAGAGGCTCCTAAGTCTCTAAATTCCTATTTTGCGGCTCTGCTTTCCTCATTCTTGGAGTCCTCTCCACTCAGCAGGCACATGGGGAAAGACAGCGAGGACTGTGGGCAGGAGATTTTTACAGGCCAGACCTGAAAGACGTACAATTATTTTTGCTTATATCCCATTGGCTGGATCATAGTCACATGGCCACATCTAACTGCAAAGGAGGCTGGGAAACATAGCCCAGCTGTGTGCCCAGAAAGAAGATGCTACTGGTGGGCACTGGCAGTCTTCCACAAGAAGGTGATGCAGTTCTGGCTGATAAGACATAAAGGAAAGTCTGCTGGGGAGTTTTGAGAAGGGTTGGCCTCAATCATAAAAAGGAGTTTGGGAGAAGGTCCACTGTTCTTTCCCTTTAAGTGGCTGTATGAGGATGTGATGTCTGGAACTTTGGCAGCAATATTGTAAGCATGAAGGGCCAAGCCTGAGGACTACAGCCAAGACACAGAGGGTGCTGGAGCCAAAATACAGGTTCTAGATGACATCATTGAACCTCTGAATGAACTGAACCTGGAGCTACCCAACCTCCAGATTTCTTAACCACAAGAATACTTATTGTTGAAGTCAGGAGTAGCAGGGCAAATCTGTTACTTGCAGCCTAAAACCTTCTAACAGATTGACATTCAGATGTGAATAGTGAAAACAGCTAAGGGGCAAACCTACTCTGGATGTGCCTTTGGTGGGGGGCAGAGGGTACAGCAGTTCAAATGCAAAATGAGCAGCTATGTGCCGGGTCCTTGGCACGCATAGTGCATATTGGGGGAAGATCACTGGGATTCACATTTGGGCTCCACCACCGTACCAACCATGTGACCCTGGGCAACCTCACTGAGCCAGTTCCTCCATTACTAACACTGCAGTGGTTACAAATGTTCTGCCTAATGGGTAGAGGATTAAATGTCTCATTCAGGTAAAGAGCTTAGCACATTATCAGTAAATATGAGCTTGAAAAGTCCTGAGCAGAACCCTGTGGGATGTGAGTAATATTAATCCCACCTTAGAGATGGGAGTCAAGGAATGAGGTTCAAGGAAATGAAGCCCAAGGACATAGAAATAGTAACAGACAGAGTCTGGACTTGAATATAGGTCTAATTGCACACCTACTACGTGCCAGGCATTGTGTCCGATGTTTAGCTACGTTATCCCATTGGACGTATCAGCAATCCTGCAAGGAGAGGTATTATTACTATTAGTATTGTTATCATTCCTTCTGGACACATGAGAAAACCAAGGCTCAGAGAGGTGATGAGACTTGCCCACAGGCAGAGTCAAGATGCAGGACTTGAACCTAGACCCGAATCCAAGCTTTTATTCTTTCCAGCATTTACAAGCTCCCTAATGGGGATTCACAGACACTTACGGTGGAGTTTCAGGCATCAAAGGAGCAACATATTTGGCTGCTCAGGGTCTCCTGAAGTCATTCCCCAAAACTGGCTGCCAGTCCAGTCTATCCCCAAGGTTGTCCTGGGGATGGCTTTCCCCTTGCTCCTCCTCCAGGGGAATAACTGGGACCCGGAGTGGAAAGTCCCGAAAGAAAGTTTGGCTCCCCTGATAAGGCAGGACTTTCCAACAACTTGAGCTCATGCACAATAGAAGAGGCTGCCTTGGAATGGGATGAGCTCCCCAGCCCTGGGAGGGTAAAAAAAAAAAAAAGGCTGGCAGCCACCTGCAGAGACAATTCCTGCAGAGAAAGTGATATTGGATTCAAAGACCTTTCAAGTTTGAAAATCCGTGGTTGCAAGGTCCTCAGATCCCATTTTCTCAGATTCCAGTCTACGACTGCCTCAAATCCAGCATCTAAGACCGTGTAAATTCCCCCTGTATTTTCTGTTCAGGTAGTTAGACTACAGGGCATCTACTGACTCAGGGAAGGGAAGTCTCAGGTAAAGTGGAGAATAGATTTTGAATTTTGAAAGTCCCTTTTCCCCCAAAAAAGAACATTCCTGAAGGGACTTGGGGCAGAGTGAATACCTAATGCATCTGAGAAAAGATCTTCCATCCTGTTGCCATCGTTGGGGCTGTTCAGATACTCTGCTTCTCCCTTCAGGCTGTCTTAGTCTGTTTGGGCTGCTGTAGCAAAATGCCATAAACAGGGTAATTTGTAAAGAACAGAAATGCATTGCTCACAGTTCTGGAGACCGGGAAGTCCAAGATCAAGTCACCAGCAGATGCAGCGTCTCATAGACAGAGCCTCCTGTGTGTCCTCACAAGGCGGCAGAGGCAAGGGGCTCCCTCAGCCTCTTTTATAAGGGCACTGGTCCCATTTCTGAGGGCAGAGCCCTTCTGACCTAGTCACCTCCCAAGGGCCTCACTTCTTAGTACCGTCACCGTGGAGGCTAAGTCTCAACATACAAATTTTAGTGGACACAAATATTCAGACCCTGGCACAGGCCCGTAGGAGGATTTTCACTCGAAATCCCTCCCCTGTCTGAAGTTAGGTAGAGGCAACGAACCAGCTTTGGCCAGGAGAATGTGAGCAGAAGTGACATGTGCCACTTCCTGGTGGAGCAAGTGCGTGTTGTGACACTTTCTCTTTCCCTCTGCTGTACCACATCTGAGACGGTGGTTGTTGCATCACCTCGGACCCTGGAGTGAGGAGGCACAGAGGACATGCAGCAGGAGCCACTGAGGAACAAGATTTGGGGCCTGCTACTGCACCAGAACCTCTCCCCCTCCCCTCCCCTGGGACCCTCCTCCCAGCTAAGAGGGCTGGGCAGGGAATCAGAGAAAAAGCTATTGAGCGAGCATATTTCTGGTATTGTATTACAGGTCGGCATACCCCAGAGAGCTCTGAGGAACTCAAAAGCAGACAGTGGGAAGGGTCTTGAGAGATGAAATACCCAAGAGGGTCTGAGACGACCTCGTACTTAGACACGACCCCGGGAAAAATGGATGGGCGGGGCAAGGGGATGGGGTTGGGGAGAAACCCCAATTGAGTAAGATTAATTTTCTGCCCACATATGGAATAC
Organism: Avahi laniger; assembly: GCA_963575035.1. Lineage (NCBI taxonomy): Eukaryota > Metazoa > Chordata > Mammalia > Primates > Indriidae > Avahi > Avahi laniger. The sequence continues at coordinate 10,633 of CAUYSK010046872.1, forward strand.
AGCATCTAAATGAAAACTAATTAAACGGATTGTGAATCTATTTGTAAATAGATTACATTTCCTGCCCAGCTGAATTTCACGCTGAGATTGGTACGTGCTACACCTCAGTTAAGATTGCACAGTTTCCAGGGTTCTGGGCTCCCACGGTGACTCGTTCCCGGGGCAGAGCGCTGTGTGCAGACACCGGGGGCGCCCAGGGCTAGAACCCAGGAGAACTGGGCTTTCCTCGCTGACGTCACCTTCCCAGGGAGGCCTTCCCTGACCACCTGATTTAAAATGGAACATTTTACACCAGCCTGGGCATTCTCCATCCTTCTTTATTTTTCTCCAAGGTATTTAACATCAACTGATACACCACATGTTTTACTTATTTGCCTATTATCCATCTTCTCTTCTTGATTGTAAGTTCCAAAAGGGCAGAGATTCCCCCCTACTTCTCCTCTCTCCTCTCTCTTTTTTTCCCTTTTAGTTATAAAAATTTCAAACATATGGAAAAGCACAGAAAGCATACATAATGAAGACCCATTCACCACTTACCCACCACCTGGACTTCACAACTGTTAGCATTTTACTGTATCTGCTTCATTGTTTTGGTGCTAGCATTTTCAGAAGTAAATGATATTCATCATGATTTTTGTTTTTAACTTGAGGGTAGGGAGTTTTGTCTGTTTTATTCACTGCTGTATTATTCACCACCTGGAAGCCGGTAGGCCTTCAATAAACAGTTGTTGAATAAATAGTTCTATTTAATCCTCATGCAGTAGGTATTATTATTATTATTATCCCCATTTTACAGAAGAGGAAACCGAGGCACAGGGAGGAATAGGAACTTGCCCAAGGCCACACAGCCAGGAGGTGGTGATGGGAGGCTGAGTCCTGAGCTCCTGCATTCACTGCACTATTGCTCTTTTGGGGACATTCATTCATCCTCTCTAGACACCATCCACAGAGGGTATCCAGGGGAGGAAGAGGGGCTCGCGGGCTGGCCAAAAACAGGTCATCCCCATTTGAGGACCAAAGTGGTCTCACAAAGCCTGGGGCCTTCTGACCTGCCCTCGGGTGGAGACAGAACACTCCTTCCCAGACAAGTGACCTTTGGAGTTTGTTATGAATAGAGATTCCTTCTGAGGAACGTGATGGCTGATGCTGGGAGCCTGGGTCCCCAGACTTAACCCCCAGGAATGTGGACAGGAATCTCCAGGCATCCACCCCAGAGGCCAGCTCTCCCAGCTGCCCATTCCAGCCAGAGGAGGGAGGTTCCAGGCAGCTTTCTGGGTTGTTGGGCCACTGGGGAGATGAACTGGGACCTTCTATCCCCAGGCTGGGAGGCAGCTCCCCAGGGTGAAAAGACTCCAGGCTTCAAACTCAAAGAACCCTGGGGTCTGTGTCTTCCTCCCCAGCTGTGTAACATTGGAAGGATGCCCAACCTGGGGAAGCCTTGGTTTTCCCATCTATCAAATGGGGATAACTATTATAGCAACCTCTCAGCAGGGCTGGGACCAGGGTTTAGCAAGCCAGGTGGCCAGAGCACCACAGTTCAGGAGCTGCTCACTCTCAGGTGCCAACCCTACACGTGCACGGCCGGAGCGTGAGGCACCCTTAGACGTGCACCCGGTCTCTTGCTGCCTCACCTAGCCCAGCCCTGCCTCCCAGAGTTGCTGAGGGAAGGAAATGAAATATTTTATACATCGCATGTTAGCACAGTGCCTAGCGCACACTTAGTGCTCACTCTTTGGGAAATGCTGTTATCGTTACTATCATTTGTATTGACCATCTTTCTGCGGCTGGCTGGGTCCGTTTCCCAGCCACGGCCTCCATCTCTCCCTCCGCTTGTGTGTATTTATTGTTTATTCCCGTTTAACATGATTTCATTCCTGTTATGCACTATTCCTTTCCTGGGTCTGTATCTCCCGCTCTGCATTGATGGCGTGGAAACAATAACTGCTAATTGTCACCATGTGTCAGGCACTGGGCTAAGCTCATGCCAGATCTCACTGAAGCTTTATGATGACCCATAGGAACTATGATTAGATCCATTTTGCAAATGAGGAAACTGAGGCACTGAAATACTGAGTAGCTCGTCCACTGTTGGGAAGGGCCAAAGCTGGAAGTAGAACCCAGACAGTCTCACCCCTAAATCCCACGAGGCGGAGCGCAGAACACGGGTTCTTCCGCTGCCCGCCAGCCTCTGCCCCGCTGGGTGCAAACAGGCTCGTGGTGCTGCCTGGGGGAGACCGATCTCCCTGGGCTAAGTCAGGTCCTGGGCACCTGAGGACAGGGGAAGGGACCAGATGCTCTCTGGGCATCTCTAGGCCACGGCAGGCCGTTCAGAGTCTGACCCAGACAGGCTGCGGTTCCATCAGCGGCCCTGGGCTCGTGTGCATGGAGCACACGCAGCACCCCGCTACATGCCTCCCGGTCAAGTCACCGCCAGGCCTCCCAGCAGCCTCTCATTTATGACTGTCTCCATGGGACGAATGAAGGAACTCAAGTGCCGAGGCCTCCAGGCACCTGGCCCGGGTCTCAGCCCACGTACGTGGCAGGGCCGAGGTCTGAACCCCGGGTGGGCTGGGGGTGAAGGCCGGCTGCTGAGGGCAGTGCACGCCCACTGCCTCCTGCGCCTCCTCCCTGTGGGAGCAGCTGAGGGTGCCACTGTGGCATTAACCCCAAAGGAGGGCGTTGAAGGGGCAGGGCTGGGGTGGCGAGGAAGGCACATTTCTGGGCTCCGAGGGCCCTAAGCTGGGACACTCTGTGCCCAGGCCCTGGGCCCCCAGCACATGCGCACGCTGCTTTAAACGAAGCAGATCACGGGTGGCAAGTCCCGGTTTGGGGGAGACAGCTCATCACTGTAGCGATGCTGAGACCTGTTATCTGTACACACTGTTTCCCTGCCCTCTACCTCCTTCCTTTGTCACCCGTCTTCCATCCTGGCCACCAAAGTGGCTGTACATATGGCCACAAGCAGGCACTGCTTGGGACTCTCCAGGGGCTCCCGCCCCACAGGATGCTCTAAAGCACTTCCCTGGCATTCTAGGCTGTTCGCAGACGCCCCTCCCTTGCTGCCCGCTGCCCTTCCCTTCACACGCCCCAGCCCCGCACGCCACAGTCTTTCCTGGTCCCCGCACAGCTCGCGTTGCTGGGAGCAAGGCGGCCCTGCCTCTCTGCTTCCGCGCAGGTGTGCGACTCCACCTAGAATGGCCTCCCTCCCCGGGGATGCTCTGGGTCTTCTCTGGTCGGGCTGGGCACTCTTGCGAGCTCCCAGGCTGAGGCCGTTGTGCAGTTTGATCCTACATCGGCATTTTGGGAAGATAATGTGTGGCTCAGTGGTTAAAAACGCAGGCTTTGAACTTGGCCGTGGGTTCAGTCTCAGCTCTGTCATCTGCCAGCTGTGGGACCTTGGGCTGGCCTCTCTGACCCACTGTTTGCTTTTCTGAACACAGAAAGGTGCGACCCACTCCATCGGGTGGAGAGGGTGAAGAAAGACACGGACTGGGCTCAGTGCTGGCAGCCGGGTCAGAGCTCAGAACCCATCGGGTTCCATCTGGTCATTCCCCGGCCGGGGGCTAAATACCGACTTGGTGCTGGGCTCAGGGACAGAGCAGTGAGTGGCCCATGTGGTCCCTGCTCTCACAAAGACAGAGACTGAACAGGCAGGTGTTACCCAATCAGTAACCATGGTGACCATAATTAGGGATGTCTCCCCCACAGCTGCCCAACGCCCACCTCCCGTCCCTGGCCGTGACTTCGAAGCTCCCCGGAACAGGATCGCTATCTGGTTTATCTCTGTGACCCCAGCTCCTCGTGCGAGGTCTGGATGCCCAGCAAATGTTTAAGTTGAAGAGATTTCTGCAACAAACACTTTGACACTTAGTTTGTGACAGGGACAGTTCTAAGCACTTTCCAATTATTAAATCATCGGATTATGTCAACATCCCTGGGAAGTATGTACTATTATCACTATCCCCGTTTCACAGATGGGGAAACTGAGGCACAGAAAAGTCAAATAAACTTCCCAGAGTTATACAGCCAGCGAGGGCCACTGCCAGAGTGTGAACCCAGGCCGTCTGCCTCTAGAATCCACTTTCTACGTGCCTCCCTGAGATGATGCCAGTTTCTCGGGGCTGTGCAGAAAGGGCCTGGTCCCTGGCCCCAGTTCGGGCAGCTGCACCAGGGGACGGGGGCTGGCCTGAAGACCTGGTGCATCTCAGCCGCCCCAGCCGCCCACCGGGCTCTCCACTCCCAGGTGGGCCATGGGGGCAAACAGGGCCCCAGCTTTAGCCTTTGGTGGCTTCTGCCGAGCTGGCGCTTTGAGGCCTGGGGGTGTCCCGGGGGATCCCAGCCCAGCAGCTGGGCTGACCTCAGGGCCAACGTTTCCGTAAACACCCCAGCGAGCCAGCCCCGCGTGGTTGGCCTGTGGGTCGCTGGCCAAGAGGGGCCGAGGTTTGGCCAGCCCTGTGCGGTTTCCTCTGACACAGCCACTTCCACCCCCTCTGCCTGGCCGAGCTTCCAGTAATGCAGTGTTTTCTCTGGGGCTGGGGGAGCTGGCGGGATGCGGCCCTGGGCCTCCCTGTGCCTGTAGCTGGCCTAGATGCCCCTCACTGCAGCCTGGCAGCATATGCCCGCCTGGGTCCCTGAGGGCACATTGGCCTCTTGGGGGGGTCTTGGGCTCTGAGCATGGAACAGGGGCTGCGTCTGAGGGACAGCTGTGGCCACACCCTGCCCTGTCAGTGCTTTCTGAGGGCCTGGAGGGTTGGGAAACAGCTTCTGGGGACAGACCCAGGCAGCTCAGAGATGCAAGGGAAGGTCAAAGAGACCCGAAGACGGTGGCTTCAGGGGCCCACGGGGCAGGGGATGGACGCTAAAGGAATAGCAGTCGTGACAACTGCTACCGTGTCCCAGATGCCCCTGGGCCCCTGGTCACACAGTGAGTAAATGACAGAGCCAGGACATGGCCAAGTCTCTCCCATCCCTCGCAGCAATCTCGATCTTTCTGTCGAAGCGCCAGGCAGTGGGAACCGGAGGTGCTTCCAGGCCATCTTCTGAGAGGTGCAGCAACGGGAGCTGGGACCTAGGGGCCTGCCACCCGGGCTCCAATCCCAGCCTTGCCTCCTACTTGTTATGTGACCTCGGGCAAGCTACTTAACTTCCTGGTGCCTCAGTGTCCCCATTGTAAAATGAGGAGAATACTGATGTGTGCCTTACAGGGTTCCTATGAGCACTGACACCTAGGAAGCCCTCGACGGTGCTGGTGACTTCTAAGCTCTCACCCACCCTTCGCATGGCAGAGAGGGACACACAGGCCCAAGGACGGAGGCAAAGACTCTGGGGACTGCGCCCAGGGCAGGGTGCAGCTTTAGTCCACACCTCCCGCCGGGAGACTCCCTGTGTTGAGCCAACAGGAGCCCCCGGCACCGCATACGCGGGAAGGGGGGTCCTGCGGAGGGCAAGGGCGGTGGAGGAGGCCCTTGCTTTATCCTCCACCCTCCAGGAAGGGGAAAGGGCAGAGTCAGAGCCCAGGAGAGCGGAGAAGCCAAAGAAGGTGCCGTGTGACCTGGGGTCAGTCCCTTCTGCCTCAGGCCTCAGTCTCCCCTCCTGAGGGATGAGGGTGTTTAGACTCTTGGACTTGGAGGGGCTCCTTGGGGGTCCCCGGGGGCTGCTTCCACTGGGGGCCCCACCATCTGCTTCCTCCTGATCAATTTCTCTTAGGCCTGTTTTAAATATTCGAGTTTGGTATGAGGTTTTGTTCTAACAAAGGGTCTGCTGTCCTGAGAAGGAGGCTCGGCGAGGCCATGAACAGGGAATGGGCCCCTCCCCCCACCTGGGGACCCTGGGGCCCAAGCTGATGACTGGCCAGTGACTCACTCCCTTCTCAGCACATCCTGTCATCCCATGACTGGGAGCCCCTCGGGCGTGGCTCCTGACCGAGGTCCCCCCATCAGGCCCCCCCGCCCTGCCCCTAACACACGCAGAGACTGGGAACAAGTCACTCCTTCCTCAGGCCGGGGCAGATGGTCACGCGGGTATTGGTTTTGCTGACCACAAGTGACTCAAGGGCTCCCTCGGAGCTGGAAAGGTCCCAGGAAGCTAAAAGGGAAACCTGTCACGTCACAGCTGGGGAACTGAGGCCCAGAGAGGCACGGTGAGTTGCCCAAGGCCACTCAGGAGTAGAGGGGAGGAAGGGACCTGGTGCTCAGCCTGACCCTGAGCTTTGCGACCTCTCCAGACAGTCCTTGAATGTGCCCAAGGCATTGGTCCCCATTCCCACCCCAAGTCGCAAATGTCTCCCCAGCTCAGGGCTCCTCCCTCTGCATCTCACCCCACCTCCCACCTGACCGGTGGCTTCATCCAGACTCAGCTGCTCACAGCTCCCCAGATAGCTCCGGCTCTCATGCCCCCACCGGGCCTTTGGACTGTCCTGTCCCTCTGTGTTAACTGCCTCCTGCTCTGGCTTTAACACTCAGGGCAGATGTCGCCTCCTCCAGGAAGCCTTTCAGAGCCTCCTCCACCTCCCAGGCTGGGTTAGGTCCTCCATCTCTTCGCCTTCGGAACCTGGTGTTTCCCACAAACTGTGCGAGAATCATCCTTTGGCTTATCTCTACCTCCTCTAGTCTGTGAGTTCACCGTGGACAGAGATCTTACTTTTCATTCTTTATTTAATAGTAGGACATGGTGCACTACATTCAGTGTTTGTTCAGTGAACGCATGGATGGCCGGATGGATATACGGACGGATGGCTGGCCGGATGGATATACGGACGGATGGCTGGCCGGATGGATATACGGACGGATGGATGGCCGGATGGATATACGGACGGATGGCTGGCTGGATGGATATACGGACGGATGGATGGATGGGTGGATGGATGGATATACGGATGGATGGATGGATAGGTGGATGGATGGAAGAATAGATAATGGACAGATTGATGGATGGGCAGATGGGTGAACAGATGAATGGATGGATGGATAGACAAACATATGGATGGATCAGGCCACGGCACCCACAGGGACTCAGACAGTGAGAGGTGGTCTCTGGAGACTGGGCATCCTGACTGATGGAGGGGCTCTGGGATGGGGCGGAATATCCCAACCTGTTACCTGTCTCCTCCAAGGGATGTCTGGCCAAGAGCAAAGCCACTATGCCCTGGTGCCTTGTCCCTCCTGAGCAACTGCTCCAACTCCATAGGTCCTCCCGAACTCTGGCAATTAGTGAGACATCAGAGAGTCTGCAGGAGTCACCTCTGCCTCTGACATTCTGGGACTCTGCCTTCCTGAGCCCTCCCTCCAAGCCTCCTTATGGATCGGAGCTGCTGCGCCAGAAATGCTTTCAGGCACAGAAACATAGACCCCTGGAGCCAAGAGGCTCCAGAGAAGATGGAGTTCACCCCTCTCCCCTTTTACAGGTAAGGAAACTCAGGCCAAGGAACTTGCCCAAGGACGCACAGCAGTGGAACTGGGATTAGAGCTGGGGTCTCCCCAGTCATTATTCGTTCATGCAACAAGTATGTATCTAGCACCTAACATGGGCCAGGTTCAGTGCCGGTTCCCTGGCACGTTCAGCCTGTAAACAAGCCCTCATGCCAATTTCCAAAGCCCTTTCCGTGCCCCATCATGACCTCCTCCAGCAGCCTTATCTACGCGTCACCAGCTGCACACTTGGCATGACCCCCATGCCAACGCTCTCACCCAACAAACGAGGACCACTTCGCAGCCAGGAATCCCCAGCTGGCACCAGTGTGGGCAGCCGTGTGCAGAGGCAGTCACATGCGTGTGCTGCGAGCCGCACATTCCATCCCCGGCCTCGGCGGGGACTGGGTCGGTCCCTGCACGCTCGTCCTTGCCAGCTCAGATGGTGCTGAGAGTTAAACCGTTCAAGCCCCACAACCGCCCCAGGGGGAGCCATGCCGTGGCACCTGGGATCTCAGGGCCAGGAGCAGAGCTCTGAATTCCAGCCCAAACTGGGGAATGTGTGGCAAGAGGAGGCCACAGAGGGGGTCCTGGGGGCTGGACACTCACAGGCCAGCTGAGCCGCCCTCCCCCTTCGCCCCTCCCACCGTGGCTGAGGCGGGGCAGTGAGGAGGCGCCAGTCTTGGAGAAATGGAGCCTCAAGTTTGGGGGCAGGAGCCTGGCCACGTGAGTCGGGGTCATTGCTGGGTCCCCTCTATGGACTTGAGTGATTAATGTGACCTTGCTGAAGACAACTCAGTGCTGTAAGGGCCAAAATTAGGTGCAGCTGCGTGTACCAGAAAAGCTTCTGGAAACAAATCAATGAATTAGAGAGCAAACGATGATAGTGGAAGATTAACAGAAGCAAAAGCCGTTTCTAAGATGAAATTAATATGGGAGACTGACTACTGAAGAGATTGGTCATGACGGAAGAGATGCAAAGAGGTAAAATAAATACTGAGTAAAAATGGGGAATAACATTGACTGAGAGATTTAAAGTAATTTAAAAACTATCGTGAGCAGCTATATGCTCATAACTTTGAAAACTGAAATTCCTAGAAAGGTTCAAAATGCCAAAAGATTGACCCAAGAAGAAATAGAGAATTTCAGTAGGTCAATCAGTATTATAGAAACTGAAATGGTTGTCAGAGCCCTACCACTCTCCAAAAATAAGACCCAGTTTTTTTTTTTTTTTACTTTATTTTTTAGAGACAGGATCTTGCTGTGTTGCCCAGGCTGGAGTGCAGTGGCCTGATCATAGCTCACTGTAACCTAGAATTCCTGGGCTCAAACAATCCTCCTGCCTCAGCCTCCTGGTAGCTAGGACTACAGATGCACACCACCACACCTGGCTAATTTTTGTAGAGATGGGATCTTGCTGTATTGCCCAGGCTGGTTTTTAACTCCTGGCCTCAAGTGATCCTCCCACCTCGGCCTCCTAAAGTGCTGGGACTAGAGGAGTGAGCCACCACATCTGGCCCCCAGATGCTCTTATGAGTAAGTTCTGCTGAACTTTTAAGAAATAATTAATTCTATCTTATACAAATTGTTAAAAAAATTTAAAAAAAAACCCCAAACAAACAAAAAAAGAAGCAGCCAACCTAGCTTATTTTATAAGTGTTATCTTGGTTACATAAACCAGATAAGACAATGCAAAAAAAGGAAATTATAGGCCATTTCATTTATGAACATATTAATAGTAAAACACAAAAGAAAATATTTGCTTACTGAATTTGCCAGAGTTAAGATAATGATACATCCCCATCAGAAAGGGTTTATCCCAGAAAATCATCAACATCAGAAAATCCATGATGTGCGGTTATGTCAGTTGATGCAGAAAAAGCTTTTGATAAGATCCTTATGTATTTATGATTTTTTAAAATTCTTACCAAACTAGGAGCAAAAGAGAAGTTCCTTAAGTCAGGAGGGATTTTTAATACCAAAAGCCTACAGAAAATATTCCTAGTGGAAAAACTTTATGTACATGTCTTTTAAGATCAGGAATGAGGCAGGAATGCTGGCTACTGCTGCTGCTGTCTAATGCCTAGTGCCGGAGGGCCAACCCAGAGCTACAAGCAAAGAAAATGAGAGGCGTAATCATTGGAAGGGAAGAGAAAACTGTCATTGTTTGCAGGTGGTGTGATCATCTACCTTGAAAAACTAACCAAATAAACTGACAAAATATTCGAGCAAATAAGAGAGTTCAGCAATGTTGCCGGATACACTGTCGACAACCAAAATCAAAACACCGTTCCAGCCGGGCGCGGTGGCTCACGCCTGTAATCCTAGCTCTCTGGGAGGCCGAGGTGGGCGGATCATTCTGAGCTCAGGAGTTCGAGACCAGCCTGAGCAAGAGTGAGACCCCACCTCTACCAAAAAAATAGAAAGAAATTAA
>CAUYSK010046874.1:0-14282 GCA_963575035.1 Avahi laniger
TGTAGCCCCATAATATGCTGAAATAAAAAAAAAGATGCATTTTGTTCTCATCTGTATCCTTGCGTGCTCCAGACCCTCCCCTGTCGCGCCGTGCTTGCCAGCAAGAACGACGCAACAACTTGGAGTTCTTCCGACAGCAGGTTATTGGGGCGAACAGCTTCAACAAGATGGCAAGAGACCCAGAACGGGAAGTACGGTTGACTGATATAACAGCACCAGTACATGTGGCGGACTGTGATTGGCAGCAGTCCCTGACGCACCATCAAGAGGCGGTCTCCTTTAGCGCATGCGTTAACTATAGCCAGACGAAAGCCGCGCCCCACACTCCCCTGCTCTCACTCTCTTCCCATGCACGAAGACCGATTCCCGGAGTCAGTTTAGAGCTGCTCCTGCCCTGTGTGGCTCTGTGAGGTCTTGTGACCAGCCCCTGGGGGAAGGGAAGTGAACCAGCATTTTGTGAGAACCCTCACTCTGCTGAGGACCATGCCTGGTGCTTCACGAATATTCCCATTGGATGCTCAGTCCAGACCCACAGCAAGGTGCGACGGCCCCATTTCACAGGGAAGGAGGCAGAGGCCGAGATTGGCTGAGTGGTCCAGGGCCACAGAGGGAGAGCATTTTGTGTGGAGGATCCCAGGCTAGGGCATCTGGTTCTTGCTGCCCACAGTGATGGTCCTGAAAATTTCTGTCCCCTGGGGCCAGGGATATCCCAGGTGCCTCTGGATTTCTCCTGTGAGTCAGCAGCCTGGAGCAGCAGGAGGAACATGGATAACTTAGGAATCTGGGGCTCTCTGAAATCTGAGGGCAGTTAGGGCACTTGACCGAATTTTAGGGCAAGCCAGAGAGAACTTGCCGAACCCAAACTTCACTCCTGAAGCGGACACAAGGTGGGAGAGCCCTGCCTTTGATGTGAGCTTCTGGCCGGGTCCCCAAACCACTGACCTCTCCTTGATGATGACCCAGAGGAGTTTATAAAGTGACACCCGAGCTGGACAGTGTGACTCAAAGTGTGGTCTGTAAACTGGCAAGCCCTGGCAGCCAGTCGGAAAGGCCAATTCTCAGGTCCCGTCCCGCAGCCTGCTCACGCAGGATCTGTGCGCAGGGCCGGCGGCCTGTACGTCAGTGAGATCACCACTCCCTTCTCAAGCACGCCAAAGCTTGACAAGTGCTGACTTCCAGGACCTAATTTATTCATCTTTTTATTTTTATAGATTTAGGGAGTACGAGCACAGTTTCATTACATGGATAAAGTGCGTGGCCTTGAAGTCTGGGCTTTTAGTGTAAACATCACCCAAATAGTGTACATTGCACCCATGACGTAATTTTTCATCCTTCACCCCCCCACCCTCTCTCCCTCTCATCCTTCTGAGTCTCCACTGTCTATTATTCCTGTCTATGCCCATGTGTGCACGCTATTTGGGTCCCGCTTGTAAGTGAGAACATGCAGTATTTGACTTTCTGTGTCTGGGTTATTTCACTTAACATAATGGCCTCCGGTTCCATCCATGTTGCTGCAAAAGACACGATTTCATTATTTTCCATGGCTAAGCAGTAGTCCACGGTGTGTGTGTGTCTTGCATGTTTTTAGCCAGTTATCTGTTGATAGACACTAAGGTTGATTCCATATCTTTGCTATTGTGAATTGTGCTGCAGTAAACATATTCCTATGAGTGCAGATATCTTTTTGACATATCGATTTCTTTTCCTTTGGGTAGATACTCAGTAGTGGGATTGCTGGATTGAATGATACTTCTATTTTTAGTTCTTTAAGAAATCCCTATATTGTTTTCCACAGAGGTTGTACTAATTTATATTCTTACCAACAATGTATAAGTATTCCCTTTTCTCTGCATCTGTACCAACATGTTATTTTTTTTATTTTTTAATAATAGTCATTCTGACTTGTGTAAGATGGTATCTCTTTGTGATTTTAACTTGCATTTCTCTGTTGATTAGTGATGTTGCAAATTTTTCTCTGCTTTGATCTTCTGAAAGATATTGTGGAGAATTGATAAATTTCTTCCTTAAATGTTTGGTAGAATTCACCAGTGAACCCACCTGGGCCTGGTGCTTTCTGCTTTCAGAGGTTGTTAGTTAATGATTTTGTTTCTTTGGTAAATACAGCCCTGCTTATACTGTCTATTTCTTATTGTGTGAGTTTTTGCAGTTTGCATCTTTCAAATAATTGGTGCATTTCATCTAGATTATCAAATCCATGCACATAAAGTTGTTTATACTATTCCTTTATTCTTTTTAATGTCCATGGTATTCGTAGTGATGTCCCCTATTTCATTTCAGATATTAGTAATTTCCATCCTTTTTCTTTTTTTCCTTTGTTAGCTTGACTAGAGGCTTATTGATTTATTGATCTTTTCAAAGAACCAGCTTTTGGTTTTATTGATTTTTGTTATTGATTTCATGTTTTCAATTTTATTGATTTCTGCTTTAATATTATTTACAGTATTTCTTTCCCCACACTTTGGATTTCATATGCTCTTCTTTTTCTATTAATAGTTTCCAAAGGTGGAGGCATAGATTTAGATCTTTCTTCTTTTCTGATATTTGCATTCAACACTATACATTTCCCCCTAAACTCTGTTTTCATTGCATCCCACAAATTTTGATATGTTATGTTTTCATTTTCATTTGTTTTAAAATATTTGTCAATTTCTCTTGAGATTTCTCCTTTGACCCATATATTATTCAGAAGTATGTTGTTTAATTTGCAAATATTTTGAGATTTTTTTAGCTATCTTCCTGTTTTTGATTTCTAGCTTAATTTCTTTTTGGTGTGAAAGCAGACATTGTGTGATTTCTATGCTTCTACATTTTTGAAGGAGTGTTTTATGGCCTAGGATATGGCCTACCTTGGTGAATGTTTCATGTGAGCTTCAAAAGAGCGTACATTCTGTTGCTGGATGAAGTAGTCTATAGACTAAGGGTGCCGTCGAATTCAACTATGTCCTTAGCAAATTTCTTCTTGCAGAAATCTATCAGTTTCTCAGAGTGGCGTTGAAGACTGCAGCTATAAAAGTGGATTTATCTATTTCTTCTTGGAGTTGTATCAGTTTTTGTCTCATATTTTTGGCATTTTGATGTTAAATGCATACATGTTAAGGGTTATTGTTTCTTAGAGAATCATTGACTCCTTTTTCATTCTGTAATGCCTCTCTTTATCCATGATGTCTGCTCTGAAATTAATATAGCCATTTCCACTTTCTTTTGGTTAATGTTATCATGGCATATTTTCTCCATCTATTTATTTTAAATCTATGTTTGTCTTTAAATTTCAAGTAGGTTTCTTATAGAAAACATATAGTTGGGCCTTTTTTTGATTCATTCTGACAATCTATGTCTTTTAATAGGTGCACTAAGACCATTGATATTCAAAGTGATTGCTGATATAGTTGGGTTCATATATGCCATATTCGTTACTGTTTTCTATTTGTTGGTTTTGTTCTTTTTTCCTGTTTTTTGTCTTCCACTCTTTCTTCTGCCTTTTGTAGTTGTAACTGAGAATTTTATATTTTTTCAGTTTCTCTTCTTTCTTAGCATATCAATTGTACTTATTTTTTCTTTTTTTTTAGTGGTTGCTCTAGAGTTTACAACTTACGGCTAATACAAATTCACTTTCAAATAAGATTATAGCACTTCACGGGTAGTGTAGGTACCTTATAATTAAAAAATAAATCCGAATTGCTCCCTTTCATCTCTTCCCTTGCAGCATTCCGGTCGTTCATTTCTCTTACACATGCATGATCGAATACATTGTTGCTATTTGAACAAACTGTTATCTGTGAGATTAAGGACAAAAATAAAAGTTTTATTTTTCCTTTACACAGTCCTTCCCTAATGCTCTTCTTTACTTTGTGTAGACCTGAATGTCCGACCTATATCATTTCCTCTCCTTCTAAAGAATTTTTTTAAAATATTTCTTATAAGCAGGCCTACTGGAACAAATATTCTCAATTTTTCTCTGAGAAAGTCTTTATTACTTCTTCACTTTTGAAGAATAATTTTACAGTGTGCAGAATTCTAGTTTTTTTTTTCTCTCAACACTAAATATTTTAATCTACTTTCTCCTTGCTTGTGTGGTTTTTTGGGAGAAGTCAGGTGTGATTCTTATCTTTGCTCCTCTAGAAATTGGGTGCTTTTGGTCCCTACCCACCTTTGGCTTTGGGGGATTTTTTCTTTATCTTTGGTTTTCTGCAGTTGAAATGATATGCCTAGGTGTAATTTTTCTGGATTTATTCTGGTTGGTGTTGTCTGAGCTTCCTGGATCTGTGGTTTGGTGCCAGAAATTAATTTGGGGGAAATTCTCAGTCATCATTAATTGAAATATTACTTTTGTTCCTTTTTCTTTTTTCTCCTACTAGAGTTCCCATCACACATATTTACACTTTTTATAGTTGCCCCACAGTTCTTGGTTATTCTGTTCTGTTTATTTCTTCTGTCTTTTCCACTTTGCTTTTCAAAGAGGAAGGTTTTGAAGGTTTTTATTTAGATAGCCTCAAGCCCTAAGGTTCTTTCTTCAGCTGTGCCGAGTTTACTAATACCATCAAAGACATCCTTCATTTCTGTTACAGTATTTTGATCTCTAGCATTTATTTCCAGTTCTTTCTTAGGATTCTTATCTCTCAGCTTACATTTTCCACCTGCTCTTGCATGCTGTCTACTCTGTTTATTAGAGCCCTCAGCATATTAATCATAGTTGCTTCAAATTCCCAGTCTGATAATTAAAACATCCCTGCACTATCTGATTGTGGTTTTGATGCTTGCACTGTCTCTTCAAACTATGTTTTTTGCCTTTTAATATCTCTCATAATGTTTTTCTTGGTAGTCAGAAATAATGTACTTGCTAAACGGAACTGCTGTAAATAGGCCTTCAGTAATGCGTTGCTAAGATGTGGGGGGTGGGTAGTGGATTCTTTCTATAGTCCTAGGGTTAGAGGATCAGGTGTCAGTGCTTTAGGGGTCTGCACCTCTGCACTGTGAACTGCATGTGTGTTTTGCTGTTCCTTCCCCCACCAGTAAGTGGAACGGGACGGCTAATTGTGTATTTCCCTTCTCCCAGGTCAGTTAGGCTTGGATAAAACCCCAGCAGGTGAGGCTCTGGTTAGTTTATGCTGAGAGCAGCCCTTGTTAAGTAAAGAGAATGCTCTGGCATAGTTAGAAACAATTCATTTCCCCTCCGCCTTCCAGAAGCATGAGGGGATTTTTCTCTGATATTCACCGTGAGAATCTGGTAGATCTCCAGGAGGTAAAATTCTCAAAAGGGTGATGCCTTAGTCCATCTGAGCTGCTATAACAGAATACCTGAGATTGGGTAATTTATAAAGAACAGAGATTTATTTCTCACAGTTCTGGAGGCTGGGAAATCCAAAGTCAAGACGCCACGGGGTTAGGTGTCCTGTGAGGGTCTGGTCTCTGCTTCCAAGATGGTGCCTTTACTGCTGCATCCTCCAGAGGGGAGGAACTCCACGTCCTCACGGGAGGGCAGAAGGGCCAGTATGCCAAACACTGCAGGAAACCTCTATTATAACAGCCTTAATCTCATTCACAAGGGAGGAGCCCTTAAGGCCCAATCACCTCTTAAAAGGGCCCACCTTATAGTACTATTACATTAGCAACACCTGAATTTTGGAGGGGACACATTCAAACCATACTAGGTGGATACTCCTCGTGACTGGGTTTCCCTGGAGTTTTTATTTCTCAGGCTTGTGCACCCTAAGCCTCCGCCAACTTGTGGATTGCAGTGCAGGCTTTCCTGTTCCCATACTGGTTCCCGTGAGTGTGCTGCTTCTGGGTTTTTGCCCTGCTAAGCTGTGATTCTCAGTAATAGTTTCTTTCTAGTTTCCCTTCTGTAATTTACTGCTAGTTTAATTGCATTGTTATCTGAAAAGATATTTTTTTTTTTTAAGACTCAACCTTCTTAAATTTATTAAGATTTATTTTGTGGCCTAACATACCGTGAGTGGAAAAAACACAAACTGTTGTTTCCTCTGCTCTCACACTACAGCAATCAACATAGAAGACTTCTGTGGCCAAATGTGTGGAGATTTCTATCCACCAACACGCAAGTAATCAGTTCTGCGGTGGACACCATGTGGGTGTCCTCCCATGCAATTCGGACAGTATCTACCTGGAGATAGAGTCAGATCTCACAGGTTGAGGGCTCAGTCCCACAAGACTGCCCCTCACTTATGATGCCATTTGCAAACCCCTTGTTGTTTTATCTTCTGTCTGGTTGCCTCATCCAGTGTTGAAAGTGGAAGTATTGAAGTCTCCTAGTATTGAAGAGTCATCTATTTTTCTCTTCAATTCTGTCAATGTTTGCTTCATATATTTAGGAACTCTAATGTTTGGTGCATATGTGTTTCTAATTGTCATTGCTTCTTGATTAATTCACCCATTAACTCTATACAATGTCCTTCTTTAAAGTGCATTTTGTTTGGTATCAGTTTAGCCATACTTACTCTCTTTTAATTACTATTTACATATTTCTTCAGGGATGGTTTCTGCCACTTTATTTTCCTTTTTGAATGAGTGGTATTTTCTTGTTTCTGTGCCTTGTGATTTTTCATTAAGGATTGAGAATTTGCAGACTGGATATGTGATGCATAAGATCTTTGCTTATTTAGCAAGATATGTTCTGAACCTTGGAATCAGCCCAGAGAACAGCTTAAGGTCTTCTCAGGTCTTTTTTGAGCATGCAGCTTGTCTGAGCCTGTACGTGGCTTTCACAATTGCCCCATATATTTGGCTCCTTTTAAAGATCTGAATTTTCCAAGAGTCTCAGCCCAGCTTCTTCTTGTCCCCTTAGGTGGTCTATTGTATATTTCCACTTGTAATCTCAGCCCCTGGCATGTGCAGTCTCTGTAGCTTCCCTGCAGTTTTAACAGCAGTTCCTGCTGCTTCCCACCATGTCTTCCAGCCTGCGATCTGAGCTAGGCGGCTCCTTCCATTCTGAGCTCTGACTTGAGTGAAACAGAGACTAATCTTTCAAGTAGCCCCCAGACAGGCGAGACTCTGTTCACTAGGATTAGAGACAAGGAATTGGGACCCGGGCTGCCATTTCCTCCAGAACAAGGCTGCCCCATACCAGGGAGGGGTGAGGAAAAGTGTGAGTAAAAATACCAAAAAATTTACTGTGTCTTGAACGGGCATTTGCTTGGTTCCTGGGTCCTTTCAGTCTTTTCCAGAGCTCCTCTCTAGTTGTTTTAAAAAATGTTTCCCAGGGGAACAGGAGCCTGGAACTTCCTAGTCTGCCACATTGCTGATGCTACTCTGTCATCTCTGTTTTAAGACATGAAGGATGAGCCTCAGAGAAGTTGCTGAAGGTCACATGGCTAGGGAAAGGACAAGGCAGAGCTAGGATTTGAATGCGGGTCTGTGGGTGTGAAGGGCTGTGCTCTGGCCACGCAGCTGTGCTGGGGCTGCCAGTTTTCCTGACTGCCTGGATCTTCCCTAGGCCTCAGGGCTCAGGCCACTTGTCAACCCCTGTCCTGTGGACTTGCCTTAGCTCACGTTTCTTAACAGTCAGAAACTGAGGCTTCTGAGCTTTCAAGGTGTTTCTGCCAAAACCAGGTGTTGAAACTGAATGGCCAATATGACAGAATTAAAAGGTGGGGACTTTAAGAGGTGACCAAGCCATAGGGCTCCTCCCTTATGAATGGGATCAAGGCCCTTATAAAAGAGGCTCTGTCATGGTGTTCAGCTTGCTTGCCTTTCCGCCGTCCTCAGAGGACACAGAGTTCCTCCTTCCAGAGGACAGAGAAAGAAGGTGCCACTTTGGAAGCAGAGAGCAGCCCTCACCAGACAACCAAGCCTGCCAATGCCTTGATCTTGGACTTCCCAGCCTCTAGAACTGTGAAAAAAGAAATTTCTGTTCTTTGTAAATTACCCAGTATACAGTATTTTGTTACAGCAATAGGAAATGGACTAAGGCAGAGGCCAAGCTCTTGGGCTACCACTTCATGGAGGGGTGAGATCTTATGGCACCAAAAGTGAGGAGAGAAGTGGGGTGTCCCTGAGCTGGAACTGGCTTTGCAGGAAACATGACTGATTTCTGATTTATCTTCATGTGGGACATGTACAAACTGGCCATACAGAAGAATCTGCCAGAGGAAAACAGAGAAAAGAACGTATCTGCTTGCTTCCTCCTGGCTCCTGTTGTTACGGGACAAAGTTCTCATCATGGGGAATTATGTTCCCCAATAGCCCTCAGATAGTGTCAGCAGCCACTCCCATATCTGTGAGGAAATCCAGAACACTGACGCATGGAATAGAAACTTATTTGAGTCATGAAGTTGTGGAAGAAGCCAGAACTCCCATAGGCTACTTGGGTTGTGCAAAGGCACTGGGGCTGCTCTGGTTCATGCCACCATGAGCACAGTGGTGGGCAAGCCAGAGCCCTGCTCTCACCCCAGCGGCTGCAGGGGTGTCCTGGGAGAGGAAGCCATGGATGGGGCAGCAACCTGGGCTCTCTGTTAAACAGACAGCATGGGGGTGGGTGGGCTGACCTGGGGAGGTAAATCAACCTGGCCCAGGCCAGCACTTCTGCGGCTGGGTTGCTTCACTGTGCTGGCTTGCCTGTTGCTGCTCCAGGAATGGAGGTGACATGTATTAACCCACTGCATGTCTCAATCATTTACTTGCCACATGAGCTTTCTGAGGTATTGGTAAGAACTGGACAAATACAGGGTCTAACAGAAGAAGACATAGAAATCCCAGGACTTCAAAGTTTCATAGAAACAGTGATGCAGTGTCTGGGGGGAATTACAAACTGAGTTATCACCTACTTTAGCTTAACCCCTCATTAAATTCTAGAAGGCTTATGTTTTTCATTTTGAGGAAGGAAACTTCATTTTGGCCCAGACTGGTGCTCTCCAGATTTAATCTCTGTCCCCATGATGTTGTGCCAGGGCACCGTTTCACATCCGTTTCGATTCTGACGATCTCTGAGTTTCTGCCCGTGGCTCAACAAACGTGTATTGTGTTGTGTTCACCTGCTCAGGTGGGAAGAAAGTGGAAACTTGCATAACCTGGAAGGGCAGCGCACTCCTTGGTTATGGGGCAGGTGCCCAGGAGAGACACCTCCCTCTCTTTTGTTCTCCCTGGTTACAGTTCTGAGACGCCTTTCACAGGCTCCTCAGATGGCTATGTGGGAACAGTGCCCCATTGTCCGAATGGGCCTCCGCACATAGTGCATTTCCCCCTTTCCTGTCTCACCTCCTCGTCCTGCCCCTCTGCCCTCTGGGGTCAAATTCCCAAATAAACTACCCAGGTACAAGCTTTGCCTTAGAGATTCCAGACAAAGACGACAATTTCTTTCTTCCCCCTCTCTTCCCTCTCTTCTTTCCCCCACCTCTGTCTCTGCCTGTCTCTGTCTCTTTCTGTCTTACACACACACACACACACACACACACACACACACCTGTGCTTGCACAACCCATGTCACTGCTGCCTTAACTAATACAGTGAGTTTGACTGATCACCAAACCCAGGGTCCAAGTTGACCTTCAAAACCTGAGGTTCACTTCAACCCTTCTCTTCATTCTGCCCTTTGTTTTCTTGCTTGGGGAAGGGATTTAGAGTCTAACATTTATTGAATGCTCTTTGCTTTATGCCAGGTATTGTAGGTGTTTTTCTTTCTTTAATTTCTCACTGTAACCCATGGTAGAAAATATTCCTAGCAATATTACAGGCTAGGCACAGGAGGCTTAAAGAAGTTAAGTTTCTTACTTAAGATCACTATCTTAACGTGTCCTGCCTGGCTCTTCGGGCCTTCAGGAGGGTCTGAGGGAAGAGAGGTTCATGCTCTAAAGGAGGGCTTAGGTTTAGTTGAGATGGCAGAGTATCGTGTGGCAAGAATTTCCAGAAAACAGGAAACCTGGTTTCTCTGACAGACCATCTGACTTTTCTCAATGACCAATAGGAGTGGTCTGGGAAACCTGGCTTGCTGTGGTCACTTTGCCCTGTCCACAGAAACGGAAACAGAACATAACTGCACATTATTCGGAAGATGGTGGCAACAACTCACACTTACTGGGGCTATTGCTTATGGTGAGAGCTGAGACATCACATCAGTGGGCAGTCAAGGATTAGCAGCTTCAAAAGGGAGATATTATTCCTCCTTTTCTCCCCAGAGGGTAAAGAGGCCCAATTCAAGGCAGCTCAGGGACACACTGGCAGCAGGAGCAACCACACAGAGCAGCAGCATTGGAGAACACACCCACTCTCTCCCAGCCATGCAGCCCTGTGCAAAAAGATGTAGGTAGGAGTTTGGGTCTTACTGAAGGACCACTTGGGAGCAAGAACCAGAAGTATATCTATTCAAGAGAGTTCAAATATCAGCTGTCCCTATTGTCACAGTAATGTAACAGATCACCCCTGAACTCAGTCACTTAAAGTAGCAAATGCCATCAGCAGAGCAGGGGTCCCGGGAGAGTTATACAGATGGCACAGTATTGCTTCTGCCACATTCCACTGGCCCAGGAGAATCCACAATAGGAAAAAAGCCACCAGTGGAGGGGTGGGGAGATGAAGTTCACATCTCAACAGGAGGAACTGCAGAGGGCGTGTTTGCAGGAGGAGTGGAGAATCAGGGCCGTTTTGCCTTCCATCCATCAGCAGCTTACTGGAAGATCTGCAGCTAATGATAGGAAATGGGGTGAGTCTTGCAGGAACTGGAAACACATCTGCCTTCTTGTCCCTTTCTGCTGTCTCTGAGGGACCATGCAGACTCGCATTTCTGCACGGTCTCGATGTCTGCTGTGTTCTCACCTCCCGTGCCCATCTGCCTCTGCGAGGTCCAATATTTCCACTTCCCATTAGGTTAATGCTCACCCATCTCTAGTTTTCCCCTGTGTCAGCTGTGGCATGACCACCAGGCTCGGGGATCTGGCTTCCTCGCTCCCCTCCACGTTGCACGCTCCTTCCTCAGGTGTATTCATTAGGGTTTCCCAGTGAAACAGAACCAACAGAATATATATAGAGATATATATATGTATACACACACACACACATATGTACACATACATGCACACACACATATATACACACATACACGCACACACACACACACACTTATATATATACATATATATATAAAGAGAGATTATAAGAAATTGCCTCATGCAGTTAAGAAGGCTGAGAAGTTCCGTGACCTGCTAGAAAACCAGAAGAATAGGCAGTGCAGGTTCAAGTCCAAGTCTAAAGGCCTAGGAACCAGGAGAACTGATAGTGCAAGTTCCGGTGTGAGTCCACAGCCCTAAGAAGCAGAAGGGTCAATGGTGTAAGCTCCAGTGTGAGGTCAGGAGACAGCTAATGCTGCAGCCCAAGCAGCTGGGCAGAAAGATGGTGAATTTTCCCATCCTTTGTCTTTTTGTCCCATTCAGGCCCTCGGCAGATTGGATGAGGCCAGTCTGCTTTACTCAGTCCGCTGACACAAATGTGCATTTCATCCAAAAACGCCCTCACAGATACACCTAAAATGATGTTTGACCAAATATCTGTGCACTCCATGGCCTAATCCAGTCAAATTGACATATAAGCTATATGAATGTGTCAAATCCACTTTGCTGCTGGGTCCTCTCTGACCCCAGGACTCATCTTCTGCAAGTTGACATCCTGGAGCCGCCATCTTTCTGTGTCTGTACCTGGACTCTTGGCAGGTTGCACACTCTGTGTCTGGAGGCCTGACATGACCCTGAGTGTATCTCCACACCACCATGAGCTTTGTCTTTCTGAAATATTCAACTTCTTCCAACATCCCCCTAACTGAAAAAGCTTTATATTTTCTCCAGGAAGTTGTGGTCCATCCTGGGACAAGTGCAGATGTTTATTTTCCAATGCTTTCTAAGGCTGCACCCCCTCATGTGTCCTCCCACCTACCCTGCTGGTGTCTCTGGCTGAACAGCAGTGCTCCCTATACTGTGCCACTTAGTGCTCCCTCTGTCTTTAAATTCCAAGAAAATGGGAAGTTCACTCCAGATCAGGAAGGTGAAGAACACGCTTCGATCACCTGCTGTGAGGTTTCAGCATGGACGATTTGAGCTGCAGCAAACCTCATGGAACACACAACCCTAGAGAAAGAGGCTGTGAGAAAATGATGGTTTTTAGCGCATTGAACTTGTCCAGGGGATACACGTGTTCCCTATAGGGGAAAGACTCCCCATATTGCCGATCATGGAGGCCCTTCCTCATTCCACATGGAGCCCCAGACAGATGGAGAGACGTCACAGAACTTCTGGGAAACAGATGTTGTCTATGGGCCAGGGAGCAGCGGGAAGAGCTTGTCTCCCCTTGGCGCCCCGCCCCCAGCCATGCTTACACTGTTCCTGCCCAATTGCACCCCCTCTCTCCTCTCTCCTCACCAACATTCTGCTCCTACTTCAAGGCCAAGCTCAAATAGCACTCAGCCTTCACCGGAGCAGTGTTTATATTTGGATGAAGGCCCTGCTCAAAGTCCTACTTGTATCTTCACCTGAAAATTATATGTTTCCTGAGGACAGCTCTGCTCCTAGCACCTGTATGTGGCCTTAGACAGCACAGCCCCCAGCTAGTGCCTGTGGGGATGGTTTCTGGTTGAGGCAGGATGCTGCGATCAGAGCTCTAAAGAGAAAAACAATCTCCAAATTCTGCTTTGGCCTGTCATGTTCTGCTTGTAACCAAGCACCCTCCCCCATCCCCTGCCTTCTTTGCTTGTCTCTTTCACTCTAAAAATTCTGGAGATTGACTTATTCTGATTTACAGTTCACTAGAAATACAATCTCTGGTCACTGAAGGTAAAGAAGCTACATTGGGATGCCGAGGACATCCTCTCACCTCAGACTGCAGACTGACCATGGCCAGACCTGAGCTGGGCTCCCAAGGACTTAGAAGAACAATTTCCCTAGAGCTGCGGGATAATATGTTCTGACTTAACTAAACTCTTGAGCTCATGGCTGTCAACAGGCTTCCTCAGTCCTGTAAATCCATTCTTTGCTGATCTAATGGTCTTGTCTTTATTGTGATTTATTTTTATTAGATTCAGAGCCTGACAGAAAGTTCAAGGCTAATCCAGACTGTGAGTCCTACGGATGATTAAAAAGGACAACAACGTCACTGAGAGTCTTTACACCTGCCAAGCCCGGAGGACAGTGCCTGTCAGACAGCAAGGTCAGAACAGGCAGCCGGCTTCCCGGCCCCGCACAGAGAGCAGGATGCTTAATGTGATTATTTGGGAGCGCAGCCCAGGGATGCTCTGATGCCATAAATGCTTAGGAAGTTTCTAGATTTCCTCACCTCCTTTATCTACTCCTGTTGGTGTCCATGGTCTTGGGCCACAAGCAGCTTTGGTTCCCCAGTGCAGCCTCCAGTCTTGGTCCCTGGCTTCTCCCACTTTCCCTCCTGGCCTCCTGGGTGGCCAGCCTGCCCTCACACCTGCATCACTGCAGCTGATAAACCAACCAAGTGTCCTGGGTGCCACCAGGAGAAAAGTGTGGAAATTAAGGCTTCCTTGAAACCCAGTTCCACTGTGCAACATATACATTTTCTGACTTCAGAGTTTGCTGTTGTTATTACTAGCGGGTCTGTGGTTGCCAATTTGTCTGGGCTGTGGCATTAATTCTAGACGCATCAAAGGAAAAGAAGGTCCAATTTGTATTTAAATAATTGAAGATTCAGAAACTACCTGGGTGCTCTCTATCATGGTGTCTACAATCAGCAAATGTGCAGTCTTTGGTTTTTCCCTAGTAAAGCTGTACGTTTTTAAAATTAAAATTACACCTATGCAGAACCAAAAAAATGCCCTAGGAACAAATATTGACTTTCCCCATCTTATTTAGCACTGCGTATTTGCAGAGCGTTTTACAGTCCCCCATCAGCTAATAGCTGGGGCTCCGTGTGAGAGCAGCGGCAGAAGCCCCATTAGTCAGGGAAAGTAAAGACAGAACCTGAATAGCAACAACCCACTGCTGCAGGATTGTCATTTCCATCTGCCTGGGGACTTGTTAACAGGCCCACCTGCGACACTGGCCTCCGCCTTCAGAGTCCTTGCGCATAGAGGAGGAGAGCTTCTCAGCAACGTGTTTTTTTTTTTTTTTTTTTCCATTTTGTATAGTATATTCAGAAATATCTAATTTTTTTTTTATTTTTTTATTTTTTTTTTTTATTTCAGCATAATATGAGGGTACAGATGTTTAGGTTACGTATGTTGCCCCTGCCCCCCCTCCCCCCCTCAGTCCAGGTTTCAAATATGTCCATCCCATTGCGTGGTGCACATTGCACTCTTTGTGTAC